>JAQZBX010060487.1:0-17302 GCA_029593785.1 Cabassous unicinctus | reverse complement strand
CCCCTTGCTGCTTGTGCTGCTGTGTCCATTCGCTGTGTGTCTTCTCTGTGTCTGCTTATCTCCCCCTTGCTGTGAGGTCTTGCCGCATCAGCCCACGGCTGCCCTCACAAGGCTGCCCTCACAAGGAGGCCCTGGGAAGCAAACCCGGGGCCTCTCATATGGTAAACGGGTGCTCTATCCATTGCGCCACACCCGCTTCCTGCGGTGAGGTTGCTGCATCAGCCCACCGCACAGCTCAGGCCAGCGTGCCCTTACAAGGAGGCCTCCGGGCGGGAACCGGGCCTCCCATATGGTAAACGGGGGCTCTATCCACTGAGCCACACCCGCTTCCAAGAACGTGTTCTTTATCATTTCTATGGGCAAAAATAAATGCATATTACTTACCCCTAATGTCTAAGAGCTCTACATTCAGGGTACGCTTCCCCTCCTTTTCAGCCTATTTTCTTCAACTCTTGTAGACTTGGTCCTTGCTGTTCACTGCCCCCACCCCTCCCCCAGCACTGCTCATCTAATCGGCCATGTGTCTGCATGGGGAAAAAGTAGCAGGGTGTGTACCCAGAGAGTCCGTAGATGTGTTTCAGGCCTGTGAACTCCCTAAAATTGAATTTTTTTGTTGTATGGTGATTTTCTGGCTCCAAAGCACCTTAAATCAGTCTGCCTAAATTAAAATTCTGGCTCTGGTTCTTGTGAACTTGTGTGACTTTAGGTACTTCACTTCTCTGAGCTTCAGTTTCCTCATTTGTAAAATGTAAAATGGAATACTACATACCTGTTAAGGTTGTATCAAAGGGGTTAATACATGTAAAGCTCTTGTAAAGGTGGATAGCGTAGAGTAAATGCTCGAAAAATGTTAGCTGTTAATATTGTTATGGGCTTCATTTAAAAAGTAAGTTGTATCTTATCACTGTCCATTTGAAAGAGAGTCAGGAGCTTCCTATTGCACCTCAGATAAAATCATGTGTTCTAAAAGGCCAAGATGATCCGGCCCCTCTCCTCATTGCTCTATGGACCCAGCTTCAGAGGGTTTCTTTCTGTTCCTTCATATCCGTATCACCAACGTCTCTCATGACTGGAGAACTTCCTGTCCTATACCCCACCCTACCCCCCCATTCTGTCGTGGTGAGGTCTGACTCATCTTTCAAGTTTCAGTGTAAATGTCCCTTTTAAAGACAGCACATCCCTATCTAAATTAAGAGCCCCTGGGCTTTTTCTTTCTGATAGACTTTATCAGAATTTATAATTATGTATTTATTTGTATGCTTGTCAAATGTCAATATTTCCCTCAGACTGTAACCTCCTCGAGGGTAGGGATTGTGTTTGTTCTTCACTGCAAACACAAAGCATATTGTAGGTATTCTCTACATATTAGTTACAAAAGGAAGTATAATTAAGTAAATCATTTCTCAAAGCAGTCTGGAATCCCCAAAATGGTTAAGTAAATATACACATGCTCGGACATGCACACATGCACAACACATTCCACTGCTCAGACTAATATGTAGTTAAACTTCCATAAAAAATAAATTTTCAGGTACATGATATTTCATAAATATGCTTCCTAGTTGGAAAATTGAATTTTTTTAAGAAAAAAAGTTTTAAAGACATTGCAGCCATCAAAAAATACAGCTCTTAAACATAATTAACAGCACTGAATTATAAATTTGAATGTGGTTAAAATGGGAAATTTTAGGTTATATATATGTTACTAGAATGAAGATTTAGAAAAACAACATAGGACTCTACAAAGAGTGAACCCTAATGTAAACCATGGACTGTATAGTTAATAGTACAATTATAAAAAAGGTTCTTTCATCCATTGTAACAAATGTACCACACTAATGTAAGGTTAATAATGGGAGGGGGTGTATATGGGAACTCTGTACTTTCTGCATGATTTTTCTGTAAACCTGCAACTTCTCTAATTAAAAAAAAGAATTGCAGCCATAAAAAACACAGCTCTTTCCAAACATAGCTGCATATCTCCAAACATCAATGGGTCATGATCAAGTAGATGTTACACTAAATTAAATAATCTGTCATAAATCTACCATGCCATTTCAATTAGGAAGTAAATCAAGTAAATATATATTTATCTATATCACTTCTAAAGAAAATGGGAAAAGTTCCATTTCTTCTTATTGATATTTTTCTGTGCCATATGAGTAGGAGGGATTTTCTCATTGATAATATTAAAGAAAATCTTATTTGCTCCTTGAACACATACTATTCTTTAGAGAAAAGGCAGAATAATTTAAAATATAATTAGTTGATATGCTGTGGAATAACTTGTTCTGGTTAATTTTAACTTTGGGGTCAACTGAGAATTAAGCAGAAAACCTTTACATTTTCTTTAAAAATCTTTCTAAAATAACTTAGTTCTCTTCTTTGCTTTAATCCTTACAGTTAAATAAACACAAATTCATTTTGGCATTTCAGAGTCCTAGCACAGCTTGGCTCTGTGTCTGAATTTCAGGGATGACTGTAGAGTTCCCTGCCTAGCAACCAGGACACGGAAATCTTGACTAACTGTCCCAAACACTTTTCCTCTTTCTCCTTCCTAAATGTGAAGTGAAGGAAAGAAACTCCAGTTGACAGTGAATTCCATTTATCCAAGTTTTATTGTTCTAAAGTTTCCCACATTGCCCCCCCAAAGGAAAACAGACAACATAAATTAAGGCCATGACTTTCAGACAGCAGTAAATAGTCTCTACAATCTTCTCAAACCAAGTTATATTAATATGTTGTCCCAGTTTAGGTTCCTCAAATCCTCTGATCTTTCAGGAAGCCTAAATCATTGCTATTTTTGTCATTATCACTTTTAGCTGAAGCCTCCATTCACCTCCCTGCCCTAGAAATATTCAACCTTTCTTGGAATAAATGCGTTGGTGGAAACCTGAAGCTACTTCTGGAAACACTCAAGCTTTCAACATCTCTTCAAGTGCTGAGGCTGAGCAGCTGTTCCCTGGTGACAGAAGATGTGGCTCTCCTGGGTTTGTACCTACTAGTTCCAGAGCAGTCTTGGTCTGCAGAACCCAAAGTGGCTCCACACTGCACAGTGCAGGGATAGGGAGGCAGGGAGGGCAGTGAGGTCTGGAGCATTCCTTCTCCCCAACATCTGCTTAGGAGAGATCGGGTGAAAACAAATGAGGGCAATGGATGTTTCATAAAAGGAGATGGGTATAGGTGAGTAGGTGAGGAGTGTTCTGCCCCACACCTCCCCAGACATGAGAGTCTTCCATGTTTTCTAGCCAGCTCAGTATTAATCGAACTTCAGTTATCTACATTCTACCTTCACAAATGTTGTCCTATCCACATGGTAGTTTTTTCTTAAAACTGGCTTTAACTTAAATGCAATTGTTTAAACAGGAAATTTTGATCACCATAACTGTAATATAGGTACCACTGGTCATGGACATTATTAGACTGTTGCCAGCTGGAGGCTTTGAGTAGAGGTTCATTCTCTCTTAGTTATAAAAAGATGAGAGTATTTAAAGACATACATACTGTAGCACCAATCTGAAACTTTCTCCATGTCAATTTAGAAAGATGGAGAGAGAATTGAATAAGAAATAACTTTTGCACTGTGGGATTCCAGGTTATACAATATTTTACCCAAATACACCCTAAAAACACCTCTATGTGTCCACCTCCCAATGGGAAACAATACATATGAGAGATCTCTGCTTCTTCCCCACCCCATTACTGTTTAGACATCAGCTACCAAAATTTGAAGCAGTGATCACCCCTCCAAATGAAGGGTTCTGAACAGTCACCCCAGGTCCTTGCATCTCTGTGTAAACACAGTCGGTTCTGCTATAACGTGACATGTACTAAAAATCACTGTGCTATGCAAATATCACACAGTGAAAGCACAGGACTTGCAGGAAATCAGGTTTGGAAGGCTTACACTCAAAATCAATGACACGAAAACAAAAAAGAAATGAATAAAATGGTAGTACAGTTTGCTACATGTTAAATGGTTAAGAAATACATAACGCTACCATATAGATGGCACTTTACCTTGAGAAAGACCTGAAGTTTGCTTGTGGAAGGGGGCATGCTTCCCATGCCTGCCACTGTGTGTGCAAGAGGAGGAGAGCAAAGAGATGGAAAAGGAGTGAGAGAAAGGATATAGGGAGGAAAAAGAACAGAGGAGCAACACAAAACTGGCTGAGAGGAAAGAGATAAAAATGAAAGAGATGAGGGTTCTGGGCCACACCACCATGGGCTGCAGATTGTGAGTTACTGTAAGTGGTGGAAGGAGGGTTATCTAACATCAAACTGTCAGTTCTAACATCAAATGTGGATGACTGAGGCTCATTGTCCTGTGAATTGCACGTGTGTGTGCATTTTGTTTCTTCCTATATGCAGCTTGGTTCAGCTGGGTGCAGTTTTCTGTGTTCACCTAGTATTTCTTACAGATGAATTGTGCATAAGCAAACGTGAAATTTGTGTGATGCTCAAATTGTTCCCTGATATTTCAATCTAGTTAGAACAAATTTGCATTTTTCAAAACAAGCATTATAGCAGAACTGACTATAATTAGAAGATGAAGATAAAAACATTGTGATTTTTAATTTGCGTTTCTCTAATGACTAATAACAGCGAGCAATTGTTTTATGTGCTTATTTGTCAACTGTATATTTTCTTTGGTGAAGTGTCTGTTCTAATCTTTTGCCTAATGTTAAAAATTCAGGTGTTTCCTTATTGATGAGTTTTGAGAGTTCTTTAAAAATTATCTGGATATCAGTCCTTTAACAATTATGTAACTTGCAAATATTTTATCCAAGTCTGTGGCTTATCTTTTCATTCTTTTAACTTTGGCAGAGCATAAGTTTCAATTTTGATAAATATCTGTGTATCAATTTTTAATTTTATTGATTAAGCTTTTTGTATTACATCTTAGAACTCTGAAAACCCAAATTCTCCAAGATTTTTCTTATATTTTTTTCAAGAAGTTATATATTTTATATTTTGGCATATTATTCATTTTGAAAATTGGCTTTTGTACAAGATGTGAGTTATGGATTAAGATTAATGTTTTTTGCATGTGGTTGTACAATTGTCCAAGCACCATTAGTTGAAAAGACTATCCGTTTTCCATTGAATTGCCTTTGCACTTTTGTCAAAAATCAATTGACCATATTTGTATGGGTCTATTTCTGGATTCTCTTTGTTTCCATTGATTTATGTGTCTGTTCTTTCACCAATGCCATACTGTCTTGATTAGTGAACCTTTATAGTAAGTCTTGAAATCAGGTAATATGAGTCCTCCAACTTTGTTCTTTTCAAAATTTTGATTCTTTTAGTTCCTTGGCCATTCCATATAAATTTTTTAAAGTCAGCTTGTTGAAACCTACAAAAATTACTGCTAGAATTTTGATTGAGATTGCACTGAATCTACAAACTAATTCAGGGATAAATGACATCTTCTTGAGTATCCAACCCATAAACACAGGATATCTCTCTATTTAAGTTTTCCTTGACTTCTTTCATTGGTATTTTGTAGTTTTCAGCATACAGATACCACACATATTTTGTTAAATTTATATCCAAGTATTTCATTTTCTGGTACTATTATAAAAGGAATGATTTAAAATTTTTGGATTCCCAGTTGCTCACTGCTGGTATGTAGGAAAAGAATTGAATTTTGTATATTGACATTTATACTATAATCTTGCTAAACTCCTATTAGTTCTGGGAACTTTTTAGTAGAAAATCTGTGGGATTTTCTACATAGACTATCATGCCAATCTGAATATTTGTATTTATTTTTCTTGGTTATTTAACTGGCTACAATTTCCAGAATGATGTTGAATGTGGGAAGTGGGGACATCTTTGCCTTGTTCCCAATCTTAGGGGAAAGTATTCAGTCTTTTACCTTAAGTAAGATAGTTGTAGGTTTTTTCTTTGTTTTTTTTTTTGTATGGAGAATAATATCAGTTGCTTTTCAATGCTGAATCACCCTTACTTTCCCAGGACAAACTCCCCCTGGTTATGATGTATTATCTTTTTTATATATAATTGGATTTTATTTGCTGATATTTGTTGAGGACGTTTGCGCCTATGTTCATTAGGGATAATGGTCTATGGTTTAGATGATGATGATGGAGTATGGTTTTCTCGTAATGTCTTTGTCTGGCTTTGGTATCAGGGTAATTCTGGCCTCATAAAATGAACTGGGAAGTGTTCCTTCCTCTATTTTCTGGAAAAGTGCAGAAATGGTATTATTTTTTAACTGTTTGACAGCGTTCACCATTCATCTGAGCTTGAGGTTTCTTTATGAGAAGTTTTTAACTACAAATACAACTTTTAAAATAGACACAGGACTATTTGGGTTATGTGTTTCTTCTTCAGTGAGTTTTGATAGTTCTTGTCTCTCAAGGAATTGGCCTATTTCACCTGTAGGGATGGCTCTTCCTACATTCCTGATATTGGTAAATACTGTCTTCTCTCCTTTTATTCTTGGCTAATCCAACTAAGTTATATTCGTGTCCTATTGCTGCATAACAAATTAAATTATGGCTTAAAACAATACCCATTTATTACCTCACAGTTCTGTACATCAGAAGTCCAGCATAGCTTGTCTACATTATCTGGTCTGGGTATTACAAGGCTGAAAGAAAGGTGTTGGCCAGTCTGAAGGCTCAAATCCACTTTCACGCTCATTCTTCTCGTTGGAAGAATTCAGTTCATTTCAGACGTAGATTCACATTTCCTTGCTAGATCTTACCTGGGGGTTCTTGTTTTCTTGCTAGCTCTTAGCTGGGGGCTGCTCTCAGCCACTAGAGGTCATCCACATTCCTTGACTCATGGTCCCTCATCTTCAAGCAAGCAATGGGGTATCCGTCCTCATACTTCAAATCTCTCTGAATTTCTCTACTGTGACCCCCCTTTCTCTTCTGCTACCACCTGCTTTTCAAGGGTTCATGTGGTTAGTTTAACCCTACTTAAAAAAACCTCCCTTTCTTAAAGTCAACTGTGCCATATAATATGACCTAATCATAACAGTAAAACCCACCGTAGCCATCAAACCGGGGATTAGGGTCTTGCGGCCCTTTTTAAGACTCTGACACCACAAAAGGTTTATCAATGTTATCTCCTCAAAGAATCAGCCTTTGGTGTCATTGGGTTTTTTTCCTAAATTGGGCACCATTACATATATTTCACTTAAGTTTATAATTAAGATTTGTTTCTCCAATTAGGCTTTTTTTTCAGTCTGCATCAAAATTTACTAATCATAAGTTCAGCCATTATGTATTTTTACCACCAGGACTTTTTCCTCAGATCAAATTTATACTTTTGTCAGGGGTATTTTTTGCCGCCTTTTAATTTTTAGTCAGTCACACATATTGTTATGTGCTTTTAGCCATTGCCACACTTATATTGCTTTGATTATTTTGACAAAAATATATTTAAGAATTTTTAATCACTAGTAGCTTACGTTTATTTCTTTTATAAATAACAGCATTTTTTTTCGTATAATAAACTACAAAGAAAAGTAGTACCATGGCCCACAATCCTACTACCCAGATTTAAAAAATATATAATAAATAAAAAATACAATAAATAGGGTAGTCACATGATTGATACAGTACAGAAAGGTAAAATGAAAAGGAAAAATCTTCTTTTTCCCTTAGCAGATCATTGTATCTCCTTCCAGAATTTATGCATACTGTTAAGAAATTACTATTAATCTTGTAAGATGTGATAATAGCAGGGTAGTTATAAAAATAAAAGACTATTTGTAAGAGATGTACACCAAAGTAAAGGTGAAATGACTTAATGTCTGGGAGCTCTTTAAAATACTAAAAAAAAAACAAAAAGCAGAGGAGAGGGAACTAGATGATTCAAGATTGGTCTAGTGATAATTGTTGAAACTGAATGGTGAGTAACATGGGGGTTCCTTCTTCTATTCTCTCTGCTGTCTGAAAACTACTGTAATACAAATTTTTTAAAAAGAAAAACAGACATTATCTATCTTAGTTTGCGAGAGCAGCTATGACAAATACTATACAATGGATTGGCTTAAACAACAGGAATTTATTAGCTCAGTTTTGAAGCTAGAAGAAGTCCAAAATCAAGACTTGCTTTCTTCCAGAGTCTGTACATTCTGGTGCTGGCTGACAGCAATCCTTGGGGTTCCTTGGCTTGTATATCTGCCTCTCATGACATGGTGATGTTCTCCCTTCCTGGCTTCTGTGACTTCCTGGTTCTCTTTATAAGGCTTTCAATTATCCACATTTTTTTTTTTATTCAAGAAATATTTAATAGAACTGAACAGAATTTAATCAAAGGATCTTTTTCCATCAAGTCTTTGAACAGGCTCAATTACCAGTCTAGGCCAGAGTCAAGGACCAAGAATGCTCATTATATTGAAATCACAGCAGCAAAGCCCAGCTGCCATTATATCTTGGTAGAGTGGGACATCACCTCCATTGTATAATGTCAGGAACACATGGAGGAGCCACAATCCAACAATATCTATGCTACCCACTGCCTGAAATTATAACATTAAAGCATCATTTCTTAGTTTTAATTTTTGCCTCCCAGGTGACTTTAAAACATGTTAATGCACTTGAAAAGAGGGAAAATTGATGTTTATTGAGTCCATACAATATAGAGGGCACTCATATTTTCATTGAATCATCACAGTGACGTTGCAATTTTAATAATTTTAAGGTAGAAATGAAGCTCAGAGAGGTATGCAGAAAATAAGTGGGGATTTGAACCCAGGTGTTTGTGGTCTCTTTTTTCCTGGGTATTCCTACCACTATATCTTTTTTTCCTACAAATATGGAATTAGTGAGCCTCAGGGAAGAGGAAGTAGGGGAAGCTCTGAGAAGTGTGTATGGTACAGACAAGATAGACAAAATTCATAGATACCAATTATCCACATTAAGGCCCACTCTCATATAGTTGATGACATCTTCAAAAGGTCCTATTTACCATGGGTTCATACCACAGTGATATGGATTACAATTAAGAATATGTGTTTGTTGAGATACATAAATGAACCTACTACATTGTCTTTAACTCTTAGCTATGTCTTGAGAATATTTGAGTAATGTTGTAAGACTTACAAGACAGAGAAGATGAGAGACACATTGGCATGGATACCCAGTGACAGAGTGTAGCTGTTGTGTGGGGGTTGCTAAAATCTCAAATGCATTGTGGAATCAAATAAAAGTGATGAGGTTGGAGCATCCTTCTCGATCTGGAAGCCATGACACATGAGGAATGTTTGAAAGAAAAGGGAATGTTTAGTTTTACAGGGGAAGGATTTGGGGACATATTGTATATGTCTACAGGGTTCGCATGAGGAAAAGGTAGCTGAATTTTCCATCTAGCTGAGGAGAGCAATGGGTTAAAGTCACCAGAAGGCAGACTGGGGCTCAAAGGCAAGGTTTCCTCTTACTAGAGAGCTGCTTCAAAATGTTTTGGGCAACCTTGAATGGGTGGTTTAAGCAGAAATGGGATGTCACCAGTAGAGGGTTCTGAAAGGGATTCTTCTTTTGATCTGGAGGTTCATTGAAGAGACTTCCAAGATCCCTTCCAACTCCAGAATCTATACAGTCATCAGAGCTCTGGAACCTATTCCTGTTTCTGAGTCAAAAGGGAAGTACATGTCATTTGTCTCATGTGTCTCTCCTACCTCCTCTCTTGAAAGTTATCTTTTCTTGGCTACATCATTAACTATTATTTATTAAGTGCCATTGTAGGTAGTACTGTGATATATGTGATTTAAAAGGAAAATTGTCCCGGGTCTCTACAGTGAATTAGCAGTTATCCACATATGTTTTGCACATAGAAAGTGCTCAATTGAATAATTGTTGAATGAAGACTGAATTAATGAATGAGCGATGCACAATTATGCAGTCTTAAGCAGCATGAAGACTATTTTAAAATGGTCCTCAGTTAAAGCCAATGAGCCATCACTCCTCCCATCTAATTAGAGAAAGTCTGCATGGAGAGCTGGGACTTCAGTGTAGAGAGCAAGAACTTGACAAAATAGAAATTCCTCGGGTTAAGATTGGGAAAGAGAAAAAAAAATCCATTTTCAAGCCAATACACTAATCACAGGGTGAATTAGTTAGTATTCTCAAGAGAAACAGAAGTCCCTAGTCTGAATTCTCCAGAGGAAGCAGGCTGGTTGGCAATGGCAAGAACCAATGTTGAAGCTGAGGCAAAAATTCTTCTGACCTCTGAAATCCTCAGTTCTGGCTTTTAAGGCCTCCAATTGATTGGAAGAGGAGATTACCCACACTGCTGTCCTTTGTTGATACAGATGCAATCAACTGATTGTGCAAATCCCTTCTATGAAACACCCTAAGAGTAACAAGGAGACCAGTTCTTGACCAAACAACTAGACACCATAACCCAGACAAGTTGTCACATGAAATTAACCATCATACAATGGGATGCACAGAGAGGAAATATGTTACTAAAGTAATTTCAGATGCCCTAAATAAAGCTTTTAGCTAATAACAAATCATTATTAATTACTAATCCTATAATTATTAATTCTGGAGATACTGTGTATAGGGAAGTTGAAAATAGCCACAGCAGAAAATATTCTCTGTATTTCTAGCATTTAGAATTGGTTTTGTTTTACAGCATCAGTAATACAGACAGGTCATCTGGCCAAACTGCAGAAGCTCGACCTGAGCTATAATGACAACATCTGTGATACAGGATGGGCCGTCTTCTGCCAAAATGTGTGGGTCCTCAAAGAGTTAACTGAGCTGGATATTAGCCTTCGGCCATCAAATTGTCGAGATTGTGGACAATGGTTTAGACACTTGTTTTATGCCGTGACCAAACTTCCTGAGATCACTGAAATAGGAATGAAAAGATGGATTCTCCCAGCTTCACAGGAGGAAGAACTGGAATGCTACATCCAAGATCACAAAAGAAGCATTCACTTTGATCATCGTGGAACCCAGTAAGCCGACTTTTCAAATCTTACTAGGCCACAAACCATTCTCTAAAGGAGGAAGAAAATGAATGAGTCCCAGGATAATCTACTGAGTATCAACTTCTGGACTTTTTAACTTAATGCTACAAGAACTTTGTAAATATGTGCATATAGTGATTTAATGTGAGTGTGTCTTTAATCTCTATCTTAGAATCAAGGAAAACATTTTCCCCCAGGCTTTCATTTGTTTTGGAAGTATAATCAGTTCACTTAATAGAAGGTATGCCAAAAATGTTTAGTCTGGTAATGCATCTGCTTTTTTCTTGCCCTGAAATTTTCTGCCTCTTTTTCCTATATGTTGAATGTTCTAAATGTAAGTGTGTGTGTGTGTGTGTGTGTGTGTGTGTGTGTGTGTAATACTAATGGGAAAAGCACAAGCTGTGAAAGTTTCATATTATCTTTAAACATGTATCATAATGTGGTCTACTTACATTTTTATCAGAAAGTACACCCTTCAGTGGTTTACTGATGAGTCATTTTATATTCTGATGCTTTTTATCTCAGATATAAACCATGAACAGAAGTAATGGTCATTGACAAAAATCTTAATAAAAAGTGGTAGAAAATTCAAAACCTAGTACCAGAAATATATCTTGTTGAAACAAAGCCTTTTATTGTTAAAACAAAGAAACAATTTGCTAACATATTACCTCTGGGCATTTCTTTTGCAGAGTTACAACATAAAACTATTTAGTTCATTAATTAAAGTTTTTGTGTTATCCAAGCAATTTTTGAAATTTCTGATTTTCTTTCATTAGGGCATGAAAGTCACTGCACAGCAAGGATATTTGCTCATACATTTCTATTTGATAGACTCTAACCAAATTTAATCTGTTTTGTTTTCCTCTTGCAGCATTAATTAGCATTGCAATCACTGCTTGAAAGACATGTAGAATTTAAAATCCACACTACTCCAAAAGAAAAGATCATTAAGATGAGGAGGTTCTGAGTGATGTAAAGGGAGGATGTGTTGGGTAATGTAGGTGTTTTATTCTCTGCATTCCCATGAATACCACAAATACCTGTGTCCATGCAAAAATCTATACACAATGTTCATAAATGCTTCATTCGTACCAGCCCAAACCTGGAAATAATCCAATATCCTTCAGTGGATGAATGGTTAAACAGTCTATAGAACAATGGAATACTACTCAGAAATAAAAAGGAATGAATTATTGTATTGATACATGCAACAAACTGAATAGATTTCAAGGGAATTATGGAGAGTGAAAAGAGCCAAAAAAGGCTACACAACATGTAATTCCACTTATATGACGTTCTTGAAATAAAATTATACAGATGGAAAACAGATTAGTGACTGCCATGGGTCAGGGACTGGTAGGGTTGTAGGCAGTAGGTGTGGCTACAAAGGAATAGTACAAGGGAGCCTTGTGGTTTTGTATCTTGATTGTGATGTTGGTTACACGAAGCTACAGGTGATAAAATTGCATAGAAGTGGAAAGCAGATGTGGCTCAAGCGACTGAGCTCCCGCCTACCACATGGGAGGTCCTGGGTTCGGTTCCTGGGGCCTTCTGGAGAAGGTGAACTGGCACGATGGGCAGGCACAGTGACCTGACGCAACAAGATGACACAACAAAGAGACACAAAGAGGAAAGACAATAAGAGACACAACAAATCAGGGAGCTGAGGTGGCTCAAGCGATTGAGTGCCCCTCTCCCACATGGGAGGTCCCAGGTTCGATTCCTGGTGCCTCAAGAAGACAAGAAGACACAGAGAGCACACAGCAAGTGCAAACAACGAGGGGTTGGGCAATTTAAAAAATTGCATAGAAGTACATACACACACACTTAAATACACAAGTGCATGTATAATAAGCTCTGTTGATTGTGCCAATGTCACTTTCTTGGTTTTGTTATTGTACTATAGTTATGCAAGATGTCAACATTGGGAGAGGCAGAGTGAAAGGTAAATGGGACTTCCCTGCACATTTCTTTGGAACTTTTCTGTGAATCTATAATTATTTCAAAATAAAAGCTAAAAAGAAAAGTAAACAATAGTATAATTAACCCCATGTACTGATAATCTGCTGCTACAATCAACTCATGGCCAATCCTGTTTCATCTGTAGCCACACTTAGCCCACCAGTATTATTTTTCCGGCAACTCTCAGACATCATATAATTTTATCTGTAAATTTTTCAGTAAAGATAAAAAATATCTTATTTTATACATTACCATAATTCTATTATTTAATTTTAGTGAAGTAGGTCTCTAATTCCTAGATATTCTGGCTTCGTCTTAATCCATTAGAGTTCATTACCTTAATTCATTAATTTATAGAATTATTTCTTATTTCCTTTTAAAGGTTTTCCTTTTGCAGCCTTCTTTCCTGTCTTATCTTTTGGAGAGGTCTTCCCTTTCTTTCGCAATTTTTGTAGTTCTTCAAAGCTCCCAAATCCTTTCCGTACCATTATTCCACGCCACCATGCCTGAATCTGAAAACAAGATAAACCCAACCTCGGCATCAGCTAGTGTCATTATGAGCTAGAGATAGCAGAATCTTTTTGTTCTGGTATGTGGTCTTGGGAATATGGAGAATGGGTATGATTAGAACCCCACACTTCATTCCTATCTTTCTCAACTGGCCAGTCATTCGGGCAAAAAAAAATTTTTTTTTAATGCATTTAGTGCTTTTATATGCCAGGTATTATTCTAGACATTTGGGAATCAGTGGTAAAAAACTAATGCCACTACCTTCATGGAAATCACATTCTAGTGGGAGGAAAAGACAATAACCAATCAACACCTGAATGTACAATTTACTGAATGTACAATAAGTGCTGTGGAGAATGACAGTGCACTATGAAGGGAATGAGAAGTGCAGATCATCTCCCTTCCCTCTTGTCACTGGACTGTCTGCTCTGCCCAAAGCGGGCCCTCCCTTGTTTCCTAGCTCCTATCCCTTCTCACCATTTAGGAACATTCCTCCAGAGTAGCTCTCCTCTCCTCTACACCATTATTCCCTCTCGCCCCTCTGCTGACTTATCTCCACCTCATACAAATATGCTGTTATTTCCCCCATCTTAAAAACACAGACTCAGACATACATACTTTTTCTCCAGTCACTGACCTATTTTCTCCTTGTACCAAAAAGTTTCAAAGGTATTGTCCATACCTGCAGTCTCCAACATTCCTCTAATTGTCTATGACATTCACCTGCTACTCCCATAACTTCTCATTTAGGTCACCAATGGCCTCCATGTTGCTAAATCCAAAGATCAGCTCTCAGACTTATGTCTGACAGCCAGTGTCTCCCGGAAACTCATCAAGGACCTTCAGTGGACTTTCATTGGAGCCCCTCGTTTGCAGCCTCCCTGCGGAACCTGGACTTGTGCCCCCCCACGGTAACGTGAAAGAATCTTATATATCTCATACTATTTACAGATATCTCCTGTTGATTCTGTTTCCCAAGAGAACCCTGACTAATACTCTAACATATTACATAATTTTATGTTTTAGATTTAATATTTTTGTTCCCCTCCCACTAGACTTTAAGCAATATAAGGACAGAAATATTTGTCCTTTTTGTTCACTGATATATCTCCAAGTACCTAGAACAGTGCCTGGCACATAGAAGCTCAAAAATATTTGTTGCATGCATGCATACATGCATGCATGAATGAACGAATGAATGAATGAGGTGAGGAGGGGCGTTGCTCTTTTATATAAGGTAGGTTAGGGAAGGGCTCTCTGATATGAGGACATCTGAACAGAGAATGAATGAAGTGAGGCCCCGAGCCTTGCCCAGCATTAAGGCCCCGAAGCAGGGGTATGCTTGGCCCTTTGGAAGAAGCAAGGATCCCTTTGTGACTGAAAGTGAGAAAGGGAAAGGTGAGGTGGGGAAAGCAGCGCTCAGACCCTGGACTGATTCTCCAGGGGAACAGTGTTGCCCTCTAGAGGTATTTTGGAACTTCACAGGGGCTAACCATCTTAATGTTTAGCAGTCTTCAATTGAATGACGTGTACCCTGGAACAAAGGACTTTCCAAGGATGTGCAGCATGGATAGCTTGGAAGCAAACCATTTCTAGACCGTCACTTTCCATACATACTCCTTCCTAAAATGGATCTGCCTGAGAACATCACAGCTGATTCTTCATTACCCCTCTCCCCCTTCGTAGGTGTCCCTCTCTCATTTTATAATAAAAGGTAGATCTTTTGTCCACCTGAGTCTGGACTGTAAAAACCTCTGGGTCACCAAATAAAGGGAAAGTTTAAAACGCTAGTATTATGTTGAGAAAGTAAATGGCTTTAAGGATTAGGTAACCAACACTTTCACAAGATAGGTGGTTTCCAACTCTTTGCATTCAAGAAAATTGAAGGAAGTCCAGTTGATTTTTTAGCTAAGAGTCTGCTATCTGACTTTTAGGCATATAAACCCCTAAAAAGGTTTAAATAGAGGTATTGCTATTTAAAACAAAACAGACCAAAAAAAAAGCTTTTTCCATTCTTGTCAATTTATCTAAGTGAACACGATTTTATCTGTACAAGAAAAATAGTAATAAGTATGTAATATTTATGCATAAATATATAAACTGTACATGGTTTATCAAAATACTTTTATGAAATATTTAATCAAACACATTAAGATGTATATATCTAAAGGAATTCATGTGTCTGACAATTTTCAAAATTTATAATATATTTTATGGCTTTTATATATATAAATATAAATTTATATCCAGAACATTAAAAAGCCTCATAGTCACAGAAAAAAATTTAATTTTAAAACTTAATTTATATAAGTATTTTAGTTACCTAGAAATATGAAAGATTAAGATAGAAAAAATATTTACCTAACCTTAGGTTAAATTCTAAGGAGAAAGTGGGATGGAAATGCTGTTCAAGAAGAAAAAGGAATGATTTAAAATTTCTGCCTGTAATTTAAGAACTTGCTCAAATATTTTATAAATTGATGTTGACTAATTTATATCAAATCATAATGGTAAATAGATTCCCTTGGATACATTAAGATATGGGTGGAACAGCTCTATTTTAAAAGGTCAATATTTAAAATCCATTGGAAATCATATCTTTTGCAATGATTTAAACTTAGTGGTAAATTTCTAAAATACCAATTTTTATATGTGCATGGTGGGACAGTAGGGCCCCCGTATCCATGTAGAATGCCTTCCAAGACCTACCGCAGATGGCTGAAACTGCAGGTATAAGCCCATGCCAACACCCTATCACTCACTGCAGCGGTTACTATTGCAGTGTGAAGTGTAACAGAAAAATTAGCACAAACTTTGTCTTTATTCTTCATTATGCCACGAATCAAAGATTCGTTCTCGCCACACAACTTGGCAATCTCTGCATATGATTTTCTTTCTTTTTCAATGATATCAAGAAGTTTTCACTAATGGAAAGCACTTCATGGCTTCTCTTAGGCTTAGAAGCACTACAGCACCACTATGCGCTTTGGGGCCATTATTACAGTAAATAAGGAATTTCTTAGACAAAGGCATTGCGATAACCCTACAATGAATGTCATCAGTGAGAACACGGGGGCAGGCTGGAGGGAAGATTTGCGTGGGAGTGTGGGTATGGGGACAAGGGAGATGAATCATGTACTGAGCTGCACTTGGTGGGCAGTTTGAAACTTATGAACTGTTTTTTTTTTGGGGGGGGGTTTCCTGGAATTTTCCAAAATTTCCAGTTTTTTCATTTTTTTCTGTGGTCAACCGCAGGTAACAATCAGCGGGATACCGAATCAGAGGATACTTAGCACAACTGTACATGGTTTATCAAAATACTTTTAGGAAATATGCAATCAACAAATATGATTTTCACTTTTTCAATGTAGTTGTTCCTGAGGATCTACATATTGAAATAAGGGTAGCACAGTTTGGGCATTGTTTTATTTATGAAAATTATGTGTTTGGGTAGGTTATAATATCTATGAATTTAATTTCAGAAGAGTGAAGGAGGAATCACAAAATATTTGTTATGAAAAAGGGGATAGGTGGGTTAGGTCTGATAGAGTCGAGGGCTACTGATAGAGGGCCTTGTAGAGGTCAGGTGGAGAACTGTCAATTTCAGCAGAGGAATGGCAAGATCAGACTTATGTTTCAACACTGGTCTGACTGCTGAGCAGAAGGTATATTCTAGAAGGAGCAGTCATGGAAATAGGGAGATTAGTTAAGGGACTATGGCAATCTTTTGGGTGAGAGATGAAGGGCGACAGCTGAAGAATATGTGTCTGGGGTATCGTATCTCCACGGGCTCAGCAGGGCAAGAGGAAAGGACACTTCTATTCTCTGCATTTAGAAGGTGAGAAAACCTTGCCACAAGGCTTTTTTTTT
>JAQZBX010060486.1:0-17296 GCA_029593785.1 Cabassous unicinctus | reverse complement strand
AAGATTTATTTATTTATTTATCCCCCCCTTGCTGCTTGTGTTTGCTGTGTCCATTTGCTGTTTGTTTTTTCTGTGTCTGCTTATCTCCCCCTTGCTGTGAGGTCTTGCTGCATCAGCCTACCGCGCCGCGCGGGCCGGCCTGCCCTCACTAGGAGGCCCCGGGAAACGAACCCGGGGCCTCCCATATGGTAAACGGGAGCTCTATCGATTGAGCCACACCCGCTTCCCCATGGTTATGTTTTAAGTGGGTCAAATGCACTATACCTCCCAGAACTTTTGAGCAATCACTTCACAAAATAGTGATAATAATAGGGGAATGATTTCCCATTGATATTCATGTGGTGGTGATTGAATGCCAATAGGTAATGCAGCAATATTAGAAATAACATAAATCATAGGTTTAAAATAATTGGAAATTGTTTTTTTCACATGAAAGTAGTAAATGTTAAGAATGATCCCAGGTGAGGCTGCATGCAGAGGGAAGCATATGGATTTCTCATGTTCTCATAGTTTTCAAAGTCATTTTATAGCAGTGGTTCAGAAAACACAATGGCATGCTAGAAGTAAAGTTGAAAATTAAATAATAAGAGTCTGAGAATCTCAGAATCCATATGCATCCACCTCCTTATTGCCTATCTTAAATTGTTGTTGCTACTTATTTGAAATTCTCATTAATCTCTTTAGATTGTCTGATCAAATAATATTATAGAATCAGCCCTGTGGCTGGAATGTTTTATGGAGTCATAAAAGTACAAACTGCAAAGAACATCAAAAAAAGCCTAAGTCACCCATAGGATTCTTCCAGTCCAATTTTCCATTCATGGTGCTGGTATCATGAGAAAGGATATGAAAGTTATGATTGTCATTCATTCATCTAGTCAGTCAAGCAACATGAGGCCGCAGAAGATCTGCTACTGAGTCCATCTCTTGCGTTACCAGGAATATGCTAGTGGGTAGAAGAAGGGGATGGGCGGAAGAGGAGGAAGGGAACTAACCTTTATTGAGCATCTACTCTGAGTGAGGCATGGATTCAATGCCTGGCTCTGAGTTATCTCATTTAGCTTTTAGAACAACGCTAGCAGGACATTAATATGCCTGTATGACAGGTAAGTAGCCTAAGATTGGGAAGTATGCAGTGACTAGCTCAAGGTTGTACACTAGTTAAGTGTCTGGCGATCAACTAATGACAGTCAGTCATCAAAGCTTGGGCTTTTCCAGATCCTCATGTCATGCCCTCTCTAGGCATCTTTCATTTATATCATATTAATAACCTGTACATAGAGCATAAGGGCTATAGAATCATACCCACTCCAAATCTTCCATAGTTCTTCTTTTTATACAATTCAACCTTATTGTCGACAATCTTCTAGCTCAATCCTTATGGAGCTAAGCATGTTCCTCTTAGAAATCATTTATCTTCTTCTTCTACAAAATTTTCTCCTTTTCAATATTTAAAAAGATTGATTTTTCTAGGATTACTTGATTTACAAAGATTTATTTTAGCCTTTGCCTTTAATGTGATCTCATTTTACATTTAATTAATCTATTTACTCATATATTCATTCTTTATTTAATTTATCCAGTATTTTATTGACTAAATATTTTTGAGTCCTATGATGTGTTAATTGATGGGAATATAAAAACAAGGAAGCACAGTTCCTGGTCTTTGTAGCCATTTTGTATCTGGGAAGACCCATAGCACACATAGAATTACAATGGAATATGATAAATGTTGTAATAAAATATAGTAGGCTCACAGTTGGCTGGAGGTACTAATTTTGCTAGGAGTTAAAGGAGAGGGTCAAGAATGGAGAGTAGTAAAAGCTTTGGAGGCAAAGTTTCAAAATAAGATAGAAAAGATGAGAAGGAGCTTCCCTGGGCCCCATTCCTGATGGTCCCTGAAATACCATTCTTTGCATAGAGAAGGCATGAAGTCCTGAAAATTCACATGTTTATGGAACAGTCTGTTTTATGTGTAACTAAATAAAACATGTGCATGTTTGTGTGTGTGTGCACATAGGAAAAGATGAGGCCAAAAGGGGGTGTTGTGAAGTGCCTCTATAATTAAGTCACACAGTAGGCCATGAAGAGCCATACAAGATGTGGTGATTAAATGATTGGCCACAATTCTTCACTCCTTCTTGCATCTACAAGATGCTTTGTTCTCATCATGGGTGGAATGTATTTCCTCATACCTTGACTTTGGCTAATGGCATGTGGGTGGGACTAACAGTGTTCTGGTTTCAGAATTCAGCCTTAAAAGTCCTCCTGCATTTCTGCTTGCTGTCTTGAGCATTACTTTGAGAAGAACAGGCCTCAGCTAGCTTTAAGTTTCAAGGAGGATGTGAGATGTACTGAGTAGAGCCACACCAGCTGACCTACAGATCCACAACCTAAAGCACAGCTGTTTGGCCAAGCCTAGCCTAGGTCAGATGAACCCCAGCATGAGCAATGATAAATTATTGCTCCTTAAAACTACTGAGTCTTGGGTAAATTTGTTATGCAGCAGATTGTGACCACAGATAACTGATATACAAGTTTTTTCAGCAGGATGGGGTCTTGCTTATTTTCTAGTCACAGCTAACTAAACTCATCACTGTTCGAGTTGAATTGTTTCTCCACTATCCCATCACCTTCACATCTTTATTCTACTCTCTAAAAGCCCATCTTGTTCCTGCCCCCTACTCTGTTTTCTTTCCCTCGTTGAAGCCTTTTCTGTTCCAATCCATAGTGACTGTCATTATCCAGAACTTCTGTAGCACTTACAGTTTCTATCACTCAATTTAGAACTTGATTGTTTAATACCTTGAGTTGTTCTAATTGTTTCTTGGGTTTCTCATCTTGGCTAATAGGTTTATCACAAGAACCATGCTTTCTATGTCTAGCATGAGCGCAAAGTGGGCACTGGAGAAAGGTTTACTGAAAAGAGTAGCAGTGTGGATAGAGAAGAGAGGCCTGCCTAGAACTTTGGGGACTTCTGTTTGCACCCTTGTTTTCCTAGTTGGGAGTTTTCAGGACCTAAGATGAGTTTTTAACCTAACTGAGCCTTGGTTTTCCCTCTGATACAATGAGAGACAGTGTGAAGAATCATACTTGTTGCATTCCTTAAAGATCAAATGGGATACTGATATGAAAGAACTGGGAACCTGTTTAGCAAGGGATAAGAGGCCTTCATACCCAGGCCATTTTACCTGTCCACCTTCTCCTCCTGCCGCTCTTCCTGCCCTATGAACTCTCCCCTTCCTCCTGGGCTACTTGCCATTTGCAGCACTGGTCATTCCCCTTCATTCCTTCTCTCAGCTCATGCCTTCTGCCTAGTGTGCTAAACTCTGAGCCCAGTTCTATCTCTGTTTAAACTACCTGGATTCCTAGTCTTCTATGAGCACCTCACATGTAATTTCCTTTGCAAGGTAAGGATGTTTGAAAATGGCAGTTTGTCTGGACAAGGCAGAACTTAGAGTAAGGGTGGATATGGGAGTTGGGGTAGAGGGTAAGATTGGGAGACAAGACTGGAAAATCCAGGAAAGAACCTATCTTGAGAAGCCTATGTGTTAGGTTTAGGACACTGAGGATTTCTATTTTCTGTCACCAGTGGGGAACCATTGAAGGAATTAAAGCAGAGGAATGACATTATCAGATCCACATTTAAAAATAATCCTGTTAGTAGCTTAAAAGGTTGACAAAAGAAGAAAAACACCAGTTAGGAAGCCACCCTCTTCCCCATTTATATAAGAAATGAATGGATTCTGAAGTATCCCTGAAGGATACTGGGACCTCAGGTCACAAAAAGTCAAGGCATGCCCTGGCATGCTTCTCCTTGCCACCAGTAAGTTTCTTATGTAAATTAAATGTTAATTACATTTACAGTGCATTATGGGTACAGTCACCATAACAAATATGGGTGATGCCATTGTACATTCCTACTCATATTCTTGAGAACACTTATTTCTTCCTTCATCATGGAGCAGTCGCTCAAATTCTAGTCCTTTTTATAGGTCCTTTATTTTGGGAGGAAATAAAGGCTCTTTAAGGACTTACCTCGATAAAATGCCTTTAAGAAAGTTGTCCTAAATCTACAGGATGGGCTAATTTCATGCTTTGCTAGAAAAGGGTTCTATCTGTGTAGGGTGACTTTAGGGAGGAACTCTTTCTCCCTTTCAAAAAATTGCTTTACACTAGAAAATGCTTGTAAAATACCTTATCTGTGTAAAGGTTTAGCTCTTTGAAATGCAGGCCCTGTGGGGGCTTCACACAGTAGCAGTTACTTAGGCTGCAGTGTGATAGGAGACTCAAGGGCAGGTTTAGGTTGGGGAGAAGGAACAGGGGAGTAGACCAGATGTCCCCCAAACCACAATTACACTGACTTCATCACTGCATTCAGAGAGGCCTCTTCTCCAAATACGCCCTCAAAAAGTAGGGGAAAAAAGGCGATGTCTGGTTATGTGTATTGCAGAAAGAACACTGAAATAATTAATTCATTTAGCAAGCATTCACCAAACACCTGATAGCTACCAGGTACTGTGCTAGAAACCGTGGATAAAGAGTGGATAAATACCTGAGCGCATCTTGGCGAGGCGGTTGATGGAACAGGCAGGTAAATAAGCAGTTTCAACAGCATGTGGTGGTATGACACAGGTAGCCCTAAGGTGCTATGGGATCACACTGGGAGAGGTTTGCAAGAGGAGGTGAGACTGTGCTTAACAGAGAAGAATGAACTGGATTAACTAGAAAACGGGAAAGGCAGTTAGGCATAGGAAAAGCCTGAGAAAATGAAATATCATGATGTATTCAGGAAAATACGGTTTTCCATGGTAGCAATAAAGGTTGCATAGGGGATGGCTTAAGAGGGGCTGGAGAGGGGGTGGGTGGGGGCCGGGGCGCTGTGGTCCTTGTACAGTAGGCCCAGGTACTTGAAGAGAATCATTTCAGGCCTCCCCATACGCTCCAGCAGCATTTTGCTAGACACTGATTATAAAGCCTTCTTTCCAGTGACTGGAATCATAAAAGATATCTGGGTGTACTCGGGTCCTCAGACTCTCCTGTCAGTGCGTGTTCTGAAAAAGAGCTCTCCAGAGTGTCAGCCGCCGGCACTTGCTGAATTCCGTCTCTCAGAACAATGACAAAGGCTGCTGGATGAAAGAGCTACTTTGGATTAATTACATTAGGGATGTCTGAAATGTTACCAGAAGAACAGCCAGAGTGTGGGGAAGAAACGTTGGACTGGGAGTCAGGGAACCGGATTCTGTCTCTGAGTTCCACCTCAATTTGCTGAGCAACCTTAGGCAAATCACATCACTTCCCTGGCCCTCTGATTTCCCCAGCTATGAAATTAGAGGCTGGGCAAGAGACTCTCTAAGTCCTTTCCAGTTCTAATATGCAAAGATTCCTTCGTCATACTTCCATTTAGAATTCTCTTTAATTGGATAGTGAGATTTTTTTTATTTTTGACTAGGAAATTTTATAGAAGGCTACACGATTAGCAAGTCAGTGAACACTTACTGACCAAGAGAACACACTACCTGCCTGCAGGAAGTCAAGGAGGTAATGGGAAAAGATGTATTTACGATCACATGACAATACTGGGAGATAATACAGGAGCTGGAAGGCACCGAGGTATCAGAAGGGAGACTCTAGTTTCCCCTGCTAAGATTAGGAACCTCCTCACTGATGAGCCTACCATGTTATCCAGTCAGCAATTTACCCTGTAGGCAAGTAGGAAAGGGAGGGGTATTGCAAGCAAAAAGGTCAGCAAGTAAAATTAATGACTGGTAATTAATTCTTTCATTCATTCAATAAATTTTGATTGCTTGTTTACCATGTACCAGGCACTAAGCTAGGTACCAGGCTGCCAAGATGAATGCAACGCACGGATAGAGACTGGGTTGTGTTCAAGCAGAGAGTGTTTCAGGATGCTTGGAGGGTGAAAGGGCCATGTGTAGGCACATATATAGGATGCTGTATGTCCGGATTGCTTGGGACAGTCTGAATTTGTCCTTTGTTCCAGAACAATTGATAGCAGCCTGCCCTTCCATTCCCTCTCCAAAAAGTTCCAGTTTTGACATAGCTTATATGATCAGCTTAAACAGGGCATGCGCAGGACACTTGCAAAAAAAGGAAGATAACATGGGGCATGATCACGGAGGGCTTTGGAATTGAACCAGAAACCAAGAGGGAAGTTTTAAGCAGAGAAGTAAGAGAAAGAAAGGCGGAAAGAGTGTTTAAGAGAGATCCTTCTATTGGAGCTGGTGGAGGCTGGCTTGGAAGAGGCTGAAACTGAGGACCCTTAGGAGACTTGCATGAGTCAGTTCAGCAGGTGATGAGTGTGGGAGCTCAAGAGGTGGTGGTGGAGGCAAAGGAAAGGGGATACCTATGCATCAAGTCTTAGAAATCACTGGGTGCGGAGGTGAGGAGTCGAGGGGTTCAGGCCTGGGTGACTGGGTGAGCCAGGGCGCTCAGGGCGCAGGGCCGGTCAGCTAAGGCCAAGGCATGCGCGGTGTCATTTCGCGGCCAGAATGCTTAGCAGTTGCAGCCGCAGAGCGTGGAAAACTCGCCGCCAGCGTTTTTTGAGCATGTCTGCCTTGCGTGTTCTTTAAGAGTCAGATCTGGGAGGAAGGAAAAAGGCAGATTTCCCCGACCTTGACCCTGGCCCGGGAGCGCACCTGCCTGGCGGCCGTGCCCAGGGCGCCGCAGGAGACGGGCATCCACCTGCCTCGCGGTGATGCGGTCGCGCCCCGCGTCGCCCCCGCCGTGCCCTCCCTGCCGCGGGTCACCTTTCCCAGGACCCGGCACCCCCACTCTCCCTCCCTGCGCGCCCGCCGCCAGGGCTCCAGGGCTCTCCTCCCCCGGCTCCCTCTCCGGCTCTCCCTCCCCGGCGCAATCCCTCCTGCCGGCTCCCGCTCCCGGGCCTGGGGCTCCGGCCTCGGCTGCGCGCACAGCCCCGCACCTTCTGGCGCAGCACCTCCGGCATTTGTCTGGACGTGTGACCAGCTTTTGTCTCGCCAACTGACCCTTTTATCTGTCTTCCTTTACCTCCTCCGGGTTTTCTGCCACCATTGAGCCCCAGCACAATAGGAGAGGGGAGGAAATCAAACACACACACACACACACACACACACACACACACACAGCAGATGTTGGCAGCAGGTGGAGGCGGGGCAACACATTAATTTTAGGGTTTGCGGTTTCAAAACGGCAGAACAGCAGCAAAGCACCATATCCAGCATGAGGCGTGTTCTGTGTGTTGTATGTGTGAATGGGGGGTTGGGGTGGGGGGCGAGGAGTATGGGTTGTGTGTGTGTAGTGTGGCGTTCGTGTTTGTGTGTATGTGATATGTGCTGTATTGTAAACGTGTGTGTGTGTGTGTGTAATGTGTATATAGATGTATGGTGTGTTGGGAAGGCCTGGCTGAATCCACCTGTCTACACAGCAAGGAGCCCTGGGCCGAAAGGCAGGGACATCCCTGGAATCAAGACCTCTGTGACCTTCCATCGACTAAGACACTGATCAATTCACCTTTTCCAATTAGGCTGCGAGGTTTTTTTTTCCTTTCCTTTCTTTTCAAGCAGCCCAGAGAGGGCTGCACAATAAATAGCTCCTGAGTGCTCTGGTTCCTGTCCTGAACTGTCACGTTCCCTGCTGCAGGTGGGCTGCAGCTTTTAAATCAAGGCCCCGTTCTCTGAGTGTGGCCTTGAGAGGAGGGGAATTGGGGGTTTTATTCGGAGAGGAGATGGCTTATAGGTTTCCCGGGAGGTGGTGGATGAGGCAGGTGGGAAGTCAGACTGTGATATTCCTGGCTCCTTCCAGGTGCTTTCTCTTTCAAAAATAGGAGTTAGAGTGGGGGGTCACCGTGAGAAAATAAGAACGTTCATCAAGAGTGCTGTCTCCTCAGCCTGCTTTTTCATCCTTATGCCATAAATTGTCGGCAGCAAATAGAATTTCCAAACAGGCACCAAGGGAATTTGGGGTGCAGTCTTGCTGTTTTTTATTGAAGGTTTATGAGAGATGGCAGAGCAGTTATCAGCAGGTTTACAGGAGTGTCAGGGGAATGGCTTTGAATATATCACCTAGGATGCACGCCCCCTCCCCTCCTCCCCGTTCTCATAACCTCCCACCAAAATCAGCTCCTCAAACCCTGAGCCTCAATACTCGCTGTGGTGAAATAAAAAAAAAAAAACCCTAAACCCCCAAAACACCATTTCAAAGTCAAGAATATATTGAAAATATCAGGATGTTCAGCATTCTTTAAACTTAAAAGAAACTCTGATTTAAACTAGTTAAAGAGAAGGCCGTCTTTTTATTTTTTCTCTTTCATTTTTGATTTTGTCAGCACTATTTGTGTTTCTATTGTTGGGGCTTGTGTTTCCTTTCATGTGAATAATTAATGTTTATAAGCACTTTGAGGCTCTCTGCTACATGGGCAAAGTCCTATTTATTACTGGACTTATTTTGGAACCAAGGAGTTCAGTTTGCCCATCATTCCTCAAAGTTTCATCGAAGTTGAAGTTTGTAACATTGAGCCATGGGGAAAAAAATCACAAATTACAGAATATTCTCCTGGAGATCAAATACTCAAAGTAGGAGCTCAGGCATAATGGCTTTGGAAGACTGATCTATGTCGATCAAACTCCTGCTCCAGCACTCACAGGTTGTGTGAGCTTGGGTATGTCATTTGATCTTTCAGTACCTCAGTGCCTTAACCTGTAAAATCTATCTCATAGGGTGATTGTGAGGATTAAGTAAGATGGTGAATGTCAAGTGTCTGGCACATAGTAAGCAGTGAATAAAAGTTAGCTATTAGTAATAATAGTTAACGGCCTTGGAAAGGCCCTTGTTTTCTGGTACTAAGTCTAGGGAGAGTCTCCTCCGGGAAGCCCAAGAGAGAAAAGTGCACAGTAAGTTATGAAATTCCTCTTGAACAATGTGAGGCAATCATTTGTACCCGCATTGATGAAAGCACTTAAATTTTTCCACATTGCTGAATTATCATCCTTCTCTTGACCATGAAAATAAAACATTATAATAGTGAAAAATGACAATCTCCACATTTATTGGGCACTTTGAGGCAAGTACCTTACTGTTTTAGTTTCCTAGGCTGCCCCAAGTAGATATCATGAAATAGGTTGACTTAAAAAGTGGAAATTTATTAGCTTACAGTTTGAAGCCAAGAAAATGTCCAAATCAAGGCATCATCAAGGTGATGTTTTCTTCCCAAAGACTGGCTACTGGCCATCCTTGGCTCCTCTGCCGCATGGCAACGCACATAGAACATCTGCTGGTCTCTCCCTTCTCTTCTGTGTTTCCTTGCCTTGAGCTTCTTGTTGCTTTCTGTATTCACTTTGTTTATAAAGGACTCAGTAATAGGATTAAGACCCATCGTGAATGAGGTGGGTCACACCTTAACTGAAGTAGCCTCATCAAAAGGTCCTACTTCCAATGGGTCCTCGCCCACGGGAGTGATTAAACTTAAGACCGTTTTTCTGGGGTGCATACAGCTTCAAACCACCAAAGCTACCAAGTATATTAACTCAATAAATCATCACAGTAACATCATGGAGCCTGTTCTGGAGCATGTGTTTCTATAGGTCTAATGATTCTAGGATAGCTCAAGATAACACTGAAACACTGTAGGAGGATAAAGGAAGATACAGGTGTGAGGAGCAGAGTGGAAGAAGGAGCAAGGGAGGTGGTTCCCAGATCTCCCCTAGCCTGGCCCCCTCCCCTGCCCTTCTCTCAGATGATTAGCCAACTCTGAGGGAGCCTGTAAATGAACCCAGTAACCCTGAAGGTTAAAATAAGCACCTGTGGGTGAGCTGGCAGGTTACCAAACACGTGAGCCATTGCTTTGATGGGAAGACATGTCCCAAATTCAAAACACCTGGCTTTAGAAACGCTTTTTTGGAAGACAAGCTTGAAGGTTTAAATTATGAAATGAAATTTGCTTCATCAGCTTGTGGCATAAAAGATGTTTACCTTGGAGACAGGTTTTATTTTTAAGAGCTTATTCTGGCTCACTGTTTTTTGTTTTTAAGTTTTGGAATGACTCAGAGACATCATGGGTATGACTTTTGACTTTTTCTCCTCTTGGTACCTTTTCCTTGGCTTTCATTTCTTCCTAGCCCCAATTCTCCAGGTGGATGTTGGTGAGAGTAGGAGGAGGGCTGGTGGACGATGAGTCAATAGTGTGGATCACAGTGGTCAGGACTGTGGCCTTAAATGGAGGAAAAATAAGCAGTTCTCATCTGAGACCCTAGGAGCTTTTCTCTCTCTTGATTTTACAAGCTATATAGGAGATTTTGCGTGCCTGCTCCTCTTTCGAAATGTTTTCCACAATGAAGCAGGGAAAAGGATCTTTATCAAATGATTTGTCTCTGATAGATTGCCATATGACGTCTTTGGTGTTTTATTTAGGGAGGAAAGGAGGAAAAAATACAAAGCAAACTTATCATGTGTTTGGAGATGGCAACGCTGGAGTTGAGATAATGCAGCTCATGCCCATGATCCATCCAGACTGGACTAGAAACATGCATTGGGTAATGTGTTTTCCTAGTTGCCTTGGGGCTTCCTTCCTGGTACAGGCAAAGGAGAAGATAATGGAGGCTGAGCTCTGGCCTTTTTGTGTGTAAAGAGATCAGATGTTCAGAAAGACACACCTGGGAACCTTTTGTTATATTTCTAGCCAGGCATGCCCTACTAATTTCAGGTCAACTTTAGAGTCATCTTTGATCTAAAAGATACCTTAGAGATAATCTGATCTGACTCCTTTATTTTACAGGTGAGGAAAGTGAGGTCCAGAGAAGATAGGTGGCTGCTACTCCAACATACAGACCTAGATGTCTGGCAGATAAGAGCATGACACACTTATCAGTCCAGGGCAAAGTTCCCTACCCCAAAGACAAGAGTCACAACTATGTTCATGTTTTTTATTCCATTTGCTTGATCATCTTTGGGTCACTGCTTTATCAAGTTTAAATTGTGGAAGTCAACACTTCTTTCTACCTTTGATAATTTTCAGTTAGGATCAAGAGCACTGATAATAATAGACTTGTAATTGCTTGGGTAGTTTAAATGCATCCTACAGATGTAAGGTATTTGTTTCAGTATTGGTTTCCCATCTTTCACCTGTTAGAGTATTGTGTTCTTGTAATGCTCCTTACTTTAGATCCAGAATTCCTGTTCCTGGATAAGCCTGACTTACCACCTCCACCACCTCCAATTCACACACACACACACACACACACACACACACACACACACACCAGAAACCCTTTCAGCAGCTTGGAGAATGGACACAGATGTCCCCTGCAAAGATAGTGAGACCCTAAAATAATACTGATGATGGGGTAGCTCTGCCACTGACTGGCTTTGTGACCATTCCACACATCTTTTCCTTTCTAAAATCCCATGTCTTCATTGTAAAATAAAGAAATTGGATGAGGTGGTTTTTGTATCAATTAGTATACTAGCAGAAAACAGATGGCAAACACAAACTGATAATTTGAGAAGAGTGTGATTAAGAATCTGTTGACAAAAGGGGGCGCGGATGTGGCTCAAATGGTTGGGTGTCCATCTCCCATATGGAGGGACCTGGGTTCGATCCCCGGGATCTCCCGGTAAAAAGAAAAAAAAAAAAGAATCTATTGACAAAAGTATGTGTAGTATTGAGGAAAATCACAAAGGGTAGTGCAGTACCCCTGGACTACAAAGGGGTGGGAGAGCCATTACTATCCCAAGCCTGGAGAGGCAAAGAGGTGGAACTGTTACCAAAACCCAGAAGAGCTAGGCAAAGACACTTGATGGGACCTGAAGCCAGCTGTTAGTGATCCAACAGGGAGGGAAATGGGGGGAAAATACCTTCTCCCCTCCTTCCTCCAATGTCCTACTGATGCTTCCCATTGACCCAAGTCCAGCCAGAGGGCACAGGAGTCTGCTGTTGTCCATACAGGCAGCCTCCATAGGAAAAGGATGGAAAGTGGATCTGGAAGGGAAGATGGATGATATCCAGTACAACCCTTGTATGGAAGACAAGATTAGCCATGAAGTCCAACAAAATCTATGGCATGACCCACCCGTGATACCTAAGTGGCTTTTCTGCATCTCTCAGGGAAAGAGGAAATTAGACCTGCTCGATGACACAGCTAGAGAGGTCATCAAGAGATGATTCTGTAAACAGTACATGCATACGACCATACACACAGAGTTAGGAGGCAGAAACCTGGGTCCTCGTCCCAGCTCTGCCGTCAACTAACCATAGACATTTCTCTGAGCAAGGCACTTCATCTCTCTGGACCTTTGTTTCTGTGTCTGTCAAATTTTGATAACTGTACCTGCCTGATTTACTTTCCAGCGCTGTTTTAAGTCTTAAACAATATAATTTGTAGAAAACGGGTTCTTAAAACAGCTGAAGACAGTACTCGTGTCAGCGATTGTTACTAGGGCAGGCTCCTGTTGTGGGTTTGAGATCTGGGCCAGGGAGAAAGCAGTCAGGAGACTTCTTTTCCCAGCACTGTCCCTGACAGGAGTCTTTGGCTTGGCCTCTCTCCTTCCTGTCAGTCACCTGTGGGAATCCGGCAAACATCCCCTCTGGCAGCGTCGGTGGCTCCTGCAGCTTTATCTTGGCTCAGCAGCCTGGTCTGGGCTTCCACCAGCCGCCTCCCATCCCAGCTGGCTCCCACGCCTCCCACTCAGCAGCTCCGTGGTAAAGCTGCCAACTTGGACGATGTCCAGAGGCTGAGCATCCCTTGAAGATGCCTCCTCAGCAGGCCTCTGCATGTAGGAGTCTCTGACAGAGTCAAGACTCAGGTAAACAGGAGCCCTGTGAGCCCGTCAGAAATAGCGGAAAGAGCAGGGCACACTCAGGAAGGGATTGCAACAGATAGGAAGTGGGAATAAAAAGGGCTTAAGTTCCCATTCTCAAAAAGAGGCAAAGACAGCGCTTTAAATGACTTGGAAGCACCATTTATGGGCTGGGAGGCATAAAACTTAACTGTATTCCCAGCATAGTGCTTCAAATTCCTACTGTCGGTAAGATAATAAATTGTTCCTCTTAATTAGATACTATTTTATCTTCCCTAATGGTTTTAAGGGGAGGTTATAACGGAGCTAAATTATTGGCTTACATTTTAGCAAGGTTTCCAAGGCAAGAGCAAAAGAATCAAAATTTTAGAATGGATTCCAAATCCTAGCATGGTGGATTCAATAGTCTGGGACCAGTTAGAAGCAGCAGCCCGGATCCCTAGGAGATCAAGTAGGCTTACTAAGAGCATGCCCTGCCAAGCTAACGGTGGTTTTTTGGAGAAGCTCCCTGGACGTGTAAGTCAGGAGATAGTTTCCAAGGGAATGGCTCTTGAGGAAACAGCCTGCAGTCCCTCCCAGACTGGAGGAGAGAAGGGCCCCAGAAGGAGACGTTATGTGGGAAGGGACAACTACCAAACCATTCCAGATCTGGTCCTGCTGTTTTTCCCTTTCCCTTGGGATTCTTTCTCTTTGACTCTTGCTGCTTCCACCTAGAGAGGAAGAGGGAAGAGAAAAGCAAGGCAATGATAAATGCATAAGTAAAAGTGATGATTGCTAGAGTTTTGGTTTGAAATCTACTCAAAATGAGAAAATGGGTCAAAGCTTTGAAGAGTGAGTGAGTCTCTTTCCTAAGCTCTGCTGAAGAACTGCTTTGCTGTTTCTGAGAAGAAAGATACTGGTCCTGGGAGGATTTTTTTTTCAGCTTTGCATCCATGGTAGTCACATCAAATGCATATTTAACTTGCAGAAATCAACTTTGACATATGAGAGAGAGAGAGAGAGAGAGAGAGAGAGAGAGAGAGAGAGAGGAGAGAGAGAGAGAAAGGAGAATGGAGAATGTAACAGAGGTTGTGGAGCTTCTGCCCCCAATGCCACTGAAGAAACCTAAATGCACATCTGTGCAGTGTGATGGCAGACATGCATCTGCTATTGCCCCAGTCAGTTCCATTTCCTTCGTGCTTCTCATAGGTGTGCATTACACTATGTTGAATGTGTTTCTAGGGTGGAGAGATACACACCATGTCCTCTAAATATAAGACAACTGCTTCATTTGACGCTCTGCTGAACTACTCCAGGAAAAATTGGCTGCACTCTTTTCTGGGTGGTTTAAGGGATTTTCCTAGATTATAGGGGCTTGTGTCATTTTTCTCCTTACTCTTTGGATGACTGAGCTTGCCTCTGCAGACGGTGGGGATTCTGTGATAGCCCCTATGTCCTGTTCACATTGAGCTCTCAAAGTCTGTTGTAGATAGAAGGAATCAAGGAATGAACTGGCTCTGAGACCAATTCCAGATGTCTTTTTCTGATATACTAAGACACTCAATTTGGAGAGGCTTAAGGACAGAGAAGAAGGAGGATAGATCTTGTCATACTTTGATGGGTCTTACATGCAATATTTTATTTACGGCTAAGGCAAGACATGAACACACTCCTGAAGCCCAGGAGGCTTGATTTAGGCATATCATATCCTGTGCTGTACTCTGCCTAATCTCTTCCTTATCATGCCTTCCTTCTTTTTCACCCTTCCCCTGTCCAGAACTCTTCTGCTCTTGCCTCCTTCTCTCTTTGCGCTCTCATCAAGGAAAGAATCAACTATGAGACCTTTATGTCTCCGTGGAAACTTTGAAAGTATTCAGGCTGTGTCTTTTTTTTTTTTTTTTAATCAAGATATAGTCCTGGGTTCTAAGTGCAGATGAAAGCTTTCAATCAGATAAGGAAATGTGTTTTGGCATTCTGCTTCCTCAAACCCTTGAATTCATTTTTTTTTGTGAGTGACTCTCCAGTGGTTTACTTGGCAGAGCCTTCTGGAAGTTGCCTCAAAATACAATTGCTATTTATGTTTTGCTATGAGTCTGCAAGCCCATATATTTTCTCCATACAATCATTTGCCTTCTCCCTGTGTGCACTTGTACATATACTGAGCTTATTCTTTAAAGCTGGGCAAACTTGAAGAACCTGGTTTCCAATAAAGGCTCACTCTGAGAGTGTGGAAGTTTTTGCAGTCTTATTGGGTCTCTAATATTTCTAAAACTGAAATATCCCATAGGATTTTGTATGTGAAGACTAAGAGGTAAAGGGAGAGAGGGGTCCCCATTGTTCCAGGACTTGAAGTTGCATTGACATAGTGTAAAGTGGTTTTGTTTCCCTGGGATAGAGCCCTTAGAGCAGGGATGGCCCTTGGCATGCTCTCCTATGCCTATAATTTCAGGCATGTTCTTAACTAAAGGATAGCAGGATAGCAGTGACCAGACTTCAAGCATCTTCTAAAACTCAGGGAGACATCTGCTCATTTGTCTCTTCCGCTGTTTGTATAAAATTGCCCAATCCCATGTTATACCATGAAGCTGAGGAAACTCAATGGAACATTGTGTGTTTGGATAAATATATAAAAATGATAACTAATATTTTTGTACTGCTTTGTAATTTGGAAAGACTTTTCATTTTGTTTTAATGCTTTCCAATCAGTAATGAAGTATTATCCTCATTGTACAGTCGAGCAAACCGATGCCCAGAGAGAGATGCTGCATGGCCGTTGATTGAGATTACATGGTTGGTAAATGCCAGGTCTGGGATTTACACGGAGATTGTGCCACAAATCTTATGTTTATTCCAACACCACAGTATAGCCTGTCTAATTACATAGTGGAAAGGAGACTAAGGGCCTATTTTTTCCAGAAATGATTACTTATCTTGCAGACTGACACCATGGAAAGAAGGTGGGTGTAAAGAGCCAGATATTTAGGAGGATTTGGAGGCCAAATTCAGACACAGAAAGAAAGAATTTTGTGATCAATTGATGACATCTGGCATGGATATGGGATAGGAGAGTGATGGAACAATTACCCAGACTATGACTACTAGGAGGGCCGGATGATGTCTTATTCATCTCTGCATTCCCATACGGCACTTACTAGGTGCTTAATTAACCTTTGTTGAAATGATCAGTTCCCAGAGATGAGCATCATCTTCAGGGTTTATTGCTGTCAAATCCCCTTTTGGCACATGTAATCCATTTAGATCATATGTCCTTCCCAAGGGGCTCCACACATGTAGTTTCCACCCTTGTTTGTCTCCAGGTTAATCCCCCAAACCTCCAGGTCCCCCTTTTATTTACTGCCACGACTCCACCACCTTTACTATTTGGGATATTCATTTCAAGGAAGGTGATGATGGCAGGAAACACTCTACCCCTGTCACCAAGGACATTTGAATACCAGTACTTCTTAAAAATTCACTCTAACTATTTTCTGAGGAATGGATTCACTTTACAATTGTTAAGTCTTCTTGAAAGCATTTATTTCTCAGTGAAGGTATGATGCTTGAGAGAAGCAGGGTCTCAGTTATTGTAGTTTTGACATGGCATGCTCTCATACTAATTTTCAAATGGTTTTGACCAAGCAAACTTGAAATATTTTATGCTAAATACTGGCCTTCTTAACTTTGAATGATATGTCTGGATCACAGGGAATCCAATGAGCATGTTCTTTATTCATTCTGGTTTTGTTGATGAATGTACTATTTGTAAGAGTGGTGTGGCATCCAAAAAAGCCACTAAAGGGCTTTAGGCCTCTCTTCTTTCACATTATGCCATGATAAGAACAGATAAAATTGAGTTTCAAAATAGGCAACATTGGCTTTAAACTTAAGAGAGAATATATATTGTTGCATATATTGATACAGATTTCTCCTTTCCCCTACTGGGGGATTTCTCCTTCAATATGACTTCTTTGTAGGCATCCTGTTTGTGGTTGTAATCAATAGTTGATGCATTAGAGAGACTCTTAGGATTCATTTTTGCCTCCATCACACTCATGCATTATCCAGTGAATAATCTCTCATCCCAGGAACATTTATTCTTTTAAAATGGATGCACTGATTGTCCCACATGCATATGGACTTTTTATATCAGCTTATATGTTTGTGGAGTGACTGTCTGAATGTTCCAACTTGATTTCAAGCTTATTCCAAACTCTCTTGGTTGGCAGGCTGAAGTTAGTGAGTTAAAGTGGAAGGTGAAAAAAATAGCAGGTCAAGATCAAGGGCCAGAGATAATATGTGAAAACAACAAAACCAATTCCTTGAAGCTCAAATGATGTCTAGATAGACCTGTATTGAATGTCAGGTTAATGTGACTGGAAGTGTTTTATTCAAGCAGATGTGTGGGAGAACCAAGATTTATGGGCAGATGTATTAGTCAGCTAAAGGGGTCTTGATGCAAAATACCAGAAATTGGTTGGCTTTTATAAAGGGTACTTCTTTTGGGGTAGAAGCTTACAGTTACCAG
>JAQZBX010060485.1:0-17297 GCA_029593785.1 Cabassous unicinctus | reverse complement strand
ATAAGTCTCTCACGTGACCGTGGGGATGCACAAGTCCAGGTTCTGCAGGCAGGCTGCAAACCAGGGGCTCTGATGAAAGTCCAGTGAAGGTCCTTGATGAGTTTCGGGGAGAAGCTGGCTGTCCCAAGATGAGCTGGGAAATTCTCTCTGAATGCTGAAATCACTTCCCCTTATAAGGCATTCAACTGATTGGATAAAGCATCACTCATTGCTGACGGCAATCTTCCTGGCTGATATAGATGTAATCAGCTATCAATGCAGTAAACTCACTGGTAACTAAAGTCCATAAATGTCCCTGTATTACAATTAGCCCAGTGCTTGCTTGACCAAACAACTGGGCACAATTACCTGGCCGAGTTGACACAGTAGCCTAACCATCACACCATCCAAACAAATTGCCCTTTCAATGCTCCATATTTTTGATGAAAAGAAAATAGCAAAACTGGGACTGATGACAGTGAAGCAGAGCTAGTCAAGTCTAGAGGAGATTCTCAGCTGGCTCCCCCTCTTCACTTTTCTCCTCTTTGATCCACAGCTATACTTGGACAACTGCTCCCCTTTAACTTTTTGCTCTTCCCACCCACAACTCCATCTAATTCCAAGTTCCAATGAAATCAAATCAAAAAGGCAACACAGAAAACCACACTCCCAAACTAAGAGTTTCTCCATCTTTCACACTCACTGACAATCCTCCCAGGTTGCAGCTGACTTGCTAACTCTGAGATTTGTCCTCAAAGCCCAGCTAGTATCCCCCTTCATCGGCCTCCCTGACAGTGCCGTCCTGAGGAATTACCATCTTACAAGCAGGGTTCAGGGTAGTCAGAATCAAAAGGAGATAGGCATATGTTTGTGCAAGCTAAAAAAACTGTCCTATATGGAACAGAGTCAAAATAAATCAATAAAAGCAGTTTCAGACATGCACTGCAGAGAGAAACTCTTAATTACTGGTATTACCATTGATATCTATTCATTTGAGACTTTTGTTCAGTAAAGGCAATTGCTTTATCCTGTTACATAACCAAAATCAAGAGAATTTATAAAAGAAGAAAAATGTTCTCAGCTCAAATTCAGACAAAAGGATTGAAGGAAAATGAGACAAGTGAAATTTTCTGGGGATTTGCTGAGACAAATCAGCTCAGAGAAGAACATAAGCCTACCCATTTTCATCCAACTAGCACCCATTCCCACATGGTTGTATTTTCTGCATATAAATTTCAAGTTTGAAAGAGTCCAGATAGAGACCCATTTAGAAGACATCTCCACAATCAAAAGGTTCCCTCCTTATCAAAAAGGATTTATGTTCTTAGTTCAGTCCTTTGAAATTATACATAATAAAACCACAAAGCCTAATGATTAGGAGTGAGAGCACGGTAGTCAGAAAGACCTGGGTTCAAGACCCATTTCTGCCTCATCAAAGCTGAGTGGCAGTTGGCAGATTACTGGGGGGTCCTATCATCTTTCCTCGTATGTAAACTGGATATAATACTAGTCCCTACCTCAGAGGAGTGTGAGGATTAAATCCAGATCTGCATGAAGCACTCCATCAGTCCGCATCTAATCAGGGAAGAGAAACCGCCTGAGCATTTAAGCAGCAGGATTTTAATGCAGGGACTTCTTTACATGGGTGAGGAAGGGCTGAGATGCTAACTGGGACAATGGGGCAAATGAACCAGGGTGGGGCCTAAGGGAGTGTCAAAAATCTGAATCATCTAGATAGATAATATTTTAATGCAATGTTTTCAAAAGTCAAAATGGATGCAAAAAATACTCCATGATGAACAAAATTTCAAAATGTTTAATAAAGACAAGATCCAATCATGCACTTGCACAGCTCAGCCTCATTCCCCATCACCCGAGTCCTGGCCCTGCTAGAGATTAACGGCAGGAGTCCACTGCAACTCCGAGGATAAGGGGAGGAAGAAGGGGCGCTTCTGCAGCCCCAGGCCAAAGCTGGGCTGCCTTGTAAAATCCAGAGCCACAGAGGACACACAGCTTCCGTCTGGAGATGCCACAGAAGGCAGAGAGGGGAAGAAATACCATGGCTTCGCCTTCCCTCCTGCCTTCCAGTCTCCCCTCTGGCCAAACTCAGCTGCAAGGCTGCTAGTGAAGGAACTTGGGGACCATGGTGTGAGAGGGAGCAGAGCAATTTGGGGGGGGGGGGGAATGGATCTGAGGCCAAATAGACCCAGGGCGGTGTGGGCCCTCTGCTCAGCTCCTTGCCCATTTTAAGGGCATAGAAATGTGAGTTGCCACTACCATTGTTAAATATACACACACAGAAATCCCACTATGTGGTTGGCCTTGACTCATTGAGACTTAATTGCTCCAGAATGCTGAAACCTGGGGAGCCAGGGCTTCCCTGAGCCTGACTTCTAAAGGGAAACACTAACGAACATATTTGAGCCTGCAACCAAGATGACAAGACGGTGGGGTCAGGTAAGGGGTTCCAAGGGGAAGCAAAACTTCTTGATCTGTGTCATCTCTCAGACCATCTCCATGTGACAATGGGGAGGGTTGCTTTCCTGTGTGCACATCTCCAGGCATAATGGACGATGGAAAGACCAGAAAATGTCCTTTCACTGCTCTCTTAAGGGTCAGAAAGCTCCCAAATCAGAACTGTCCAAAACAGAGACCCTTTTAGAACTGTAAGAAACCAGAGAGGCACACACGCAAAGAGAGAATGTGCTGGCAAGATGCAGTCCCCGGATGCTCGTTCTCAGGTAGTATCACTCATCTATAGATATAAAGGATCTGGCTATATAGGTATATATGATAATAAATATATAGATATATAGGAAGAGGTAGAGATAGAGAAGACATTGGTGTAGGTACAGCTAGAGCTGTAGGTATAGATATAGGTAGATACATACACGTATGCATAGATATATAGACTGAGATAGCGATATATGACCAGGTGGCTATATAGAGATATACATATAGATACACTTTATATAAAGTGTCTACTTTGAAAAAGAATGCTAAGTGCTAAACAAAGTTAGATAGAAAATAAAGATACATGTAACTCCCATGCATAATTATGACCAACTCTTGCTTCATATTAAGTGTTCGCTGAGCAAACACCATGTGCCAGGCACAGTAGAAGGCCCTGAAGGGAAGGGATATAAATAAGAACAAGACATAGTCGCTGCCCACAGGAACCTCCCATCCTACACGGGAAAGAGACACTTACAAACATAAAAATAGTTTTCCCTAAGGCAGGGAATTTTTAAGTTTCAACTTTGCAGTCTTCCTGGGGAAGGCAGAGTTTTAGCAGGGAGTCTTGTACAAACCACAGAAGACTCTGGCTTCTCTCTGACTGACATGGAGCACCAGGGGAGGGTTTTGAGCAAAGGGCTGATATGATCTTAAGTATTGTGTGTGTGTGCATGTGTGTGTTTATGTGTGTGTTTTAACAGACTATTTTTTAGAGCAATTTTAGGTTTACAGAAAAGTTGCACAGAAAGTAGTGTTCCCATATACTGTCTTTCCGCCTCCTCCTTGTACACAGTTTCCCCTATTATTACCATCTTGCATTAGTGTGGTACACTCGCTACAATTAATGATTCAATATTGATACATTATTATTAAAGTCTATAGTTTACATTAGGGTTCTCTATGTCATCCAATCCGATGGGTTTTGACAAATACATAACATAATGTATCCCCTATTATGGTATCATACAAAATAGGTTCAATGCCCTAAAAAAGCCCTGTGCTCCACTTTTTCATCCCTCCCCACAGCCCCATAAACCCTTGGCAACCACTGATCTTTTTACTATCTCTATAGTTTTGCCTTTTCCAGAACATCATATAGTTGGAATCATATAGTGTACAGCCCTTTCAGACTGGCTTCTTTCACTTAGCAAGATACATTTTTGGGTCCCCCATGTCTTTTCAGGGTTTAACTGCTCATTTCTTTTTATCACTAAATAATATTCCATTGTATGGATGCACCACAGTTTGTTTATCCATTCACCTATTGAAGGACACCTTGGTTGCTTTCAATTTTGGCAATTATGAATAAGGCTGCTCTACAATGACATACTTTTTTAAACAGGATCATTCAACCTGCTGTGAAAATGGACTTGAAATAGACAAAGCAGGAAGCAGGAATACAAAACCCAGACAAAAGATGATGGCTGTTTGGCCATAGCAGTATCAGTGATGGCAGAGAAAAGAAATCAGATTCTGGGTATACTTTGAAGTATAAAATTTGCTGATGGCTGAATGTGGAGTACAAGAGAGGATGCCATCAAGGTTTTTGGCTGAGCCTCTGGACATGGGGTTGCTGTCAACTAAGATTGGGTAAATTGCAAGTGACTGGGTAAAGTGAGGCTGGGTGCTGGGAATTCATGAGTCTGGTGTTGTGATTGCTGAGTTTGAGATGATCAATAGACATCCAAGCAGAGTAGTTGAGAGGTAGTTAGAGGATCCCAGAGACCAGGAAGGAGTCTGGGCTGGAGAAGTAACTCTATTTATATGTAAATGTATTTAGATATAAAGATAGCTCCACCAGCTTCATGTATTCACCAAAACTCTTTGGGTTGTCCTTAGAAACCCAATTCAAAGTAGTTTAAGCAAACTCAGGAAGTTTATTGGACCACAGAACTTAAATGTTCTGGACCAATGACTTCAGACATAGGTGGATCCTGGGGTTCCAACAGTGTTAGAATTCATCTCTCTCTACCTCTCAGCTCTGATTTTCCTCTTTGTTAGCTTCATTCTCAAACAAGCCCTCCTGTTGTGGTGGGAAATCTGACTATAAGAAGCTCTAATACAGTCTCATTTTTTATTGAGGTAAAATTCACACAGCATAAAATTAACCATTTTCAAGTGTATAATTCAGTGGCATTTAGCATATTCACAATGTTGTGCAACCATCACCTCTATCTAGTTTCAAAATGTTTTCATCACCCCAAAAGGAAGCCCTACACCCATTAAATAGCCCCTCTCCATTCCTCCCTCCCTCCAGCTTCTGGAAACCATTAATCTGTTTTCTGTCTCTAAGGATTTACCTATTCTGGATATTTCATATAAATGGACTCATATAATAGGTGGCCTTTGTGTCAAGCTTCTTTCATTTAGCATGTTTTCAAGGTTCATCCATGTGGTAGTATGTGTCAGAACTTCATCCCTTGTTATGGCTCAGTAACATTGTATTGTATAAACCTTTTGTTTATCCATTCATCAGCTGATGGACATTTTGGGTTGTTTCCACCTTTTGTCTATCATGAATAGTGCAGCTATGAATATTCATGTACAATTTTCGTCTGAACACTTGTTTTCATTTGGGGGGGGAGTGTATACCCAGGAGTAGAGCTAACTTTTTGAGGAACTGTTTAATACATTCTAAACAACCACCAGAAGAATAGAGTTTCTCTCTAAAGAACCAGAAAAGTGCAGATGAGAAAACTGAGGCTCAGAAAGGTTAAGTAACTTGCCCAAGGTCTCACTGTTAGAAAGTGGTTGAGCTGAGTCTGGAACCCACATGTTCCTAATGCCAAAGCTCCTATCCTTTCCTATGTACCATGCTGGTGCCTTCTGGAGTAGCAGGCATCAGGCATGAAATAAGCTGGATGACTGCTTGGTGGAAAAGGGTTAATGTCTTAATATTCACAAGTCTGCATTTTCATTCAATTTCATGAACTGAATCTACTTAACCCTCGATCTCCCATCACATAGCATATAAAACTAAATTAAAACTCTTCTTTTTCCTCTTTAAAATTAATGACTATGTTCCTTACCAGTCACTGGATTTCTAAAAAGTGGTCAGGACTCCAGAATTCCACTTTAGTAGTCTCTCTGCTGCACAATGGAGTCTGTGGTCTCTTCAAGGACCATGAAAATTAAATGTCATTACAAAGGTTTCCTAGGTCCATTAGAAGTGGAACTCTAGCTGTTAAGCCACATTACTTTCCTGGAACATCAAAACTTTTTCTCCTAAGGCATTCAATTTGATTCATCCCCAAAGGATAATTTTTTTTCAGAAATGGCAGGGATCTGTTGATCCTTCTGTACTCCGGGTGGAATCTCAGTCCTGTTGTGAATATGGTACCTTGTCTCCCTCCTCTGTCTGAGCTGGGAAAAAGAAGAAACCTTTGCAATGACAGTCTCATAATAGGATTGTATTTTTTCTGTACTTTACATCTCAAGGGATCATTGTCATTTGTTTCCTGCAAATGACAGGCCAGCTTCTCTGGGTCCCCTACTTGCTTGGGGAGAAATGCTACTGCACAGCTTGTCTCCAACAATATTTTATAATTGTAGCAGAAATCTGACCTTAATAAAGCTGTCTGGATGAAGAGGCACCTGAGCCCCTATGTATCACATCAAAACCCCAATGGCTCAAAAACCTGCCTGATGTTTCTCCATGTTGATGACATCTTGCATACATATATAAAAACCAGCATGAAATTTGATCACACACAAACCTGTATCTATCATAGTCTTCAGAAAAAAATAAGTCTGTTTAGTCTCCACTAGATATATTAGAGCTTCAACCTCTTATAATTTTTATATGCTTCTACTTTTTCTCTGAAATACCTTTCCTCTTATCTCCTCTAATCCAAATACATCCTTCAGTTGCATTCTGAGACCACTTTAGCTCACAATTATTTCACTCTCAAATTGTATTTGACTGTATCTTCCATTTGGCAATTAATCATAAGCTTCCTTGTGATACTGCCTGTATTCTTGAACAGAAGTATTTTCACTGCTTGCCTTTATTGCCAGGACCCTAGTTTTAACTTTACCCTGACCTGGAGAAAAACAGGATATCAGAGGACAAACCAATTGATTAAGAGGGCTAAGAATTGTCCCTTCTTCTCCTGCCACTCCCTCCAGGCACCACTCACCCCTGACCACCCTGCTCTATGTTCTATATCTCTATGGAAGCTCCAAACAATGGTTCACATCAATTATATATACATCAATAGCTCTTAAGGGGATTGGAAATGACTCCATGATTCTCAGAAGCTAAGCCAAGCAGGAAAGGGATGAAAGTCAATTAATAGCAAAGACAGTGAAAAGAAGGCATTAATCTTGTTTGAGGATAACCGCTTTACCTGACTTAGACAAGCCATAAAAACACCTGTCTGGGTAGCTGTCCATAGGTCTGAAGTTTCTGCTGCCATGGAAGACTTACTCTCTCCCACCGCCTTGACCCTTAACACCCTAACTGCAGCTACCATTGATTCTACTCACATGGCCTGACCTCTTACTTAGCCTGAATTCAACTAAAATGTCTTCTGAACAATCTGTGTCCCCAATCAGCAGTCTTGGGAAGCAGTGGTGGTTAAGAGCATGGACCCTGTAGTCAGACTGCTTGAGCTTGAAGCCCACATTCACCATATGAAGAAAGCTACTTACCTTCACCTGACAACTAGAAATAATAGTACTATGTACTGCATAGGTTCCCAAGAGAGTTAAATTAGAAGCCTAAATAAAGGGTTCAGCAGAGTCACAGGCACATATTAAGTTTCAAAGATGTCAACCTTTTATTATTATGGCTATGTTTTGGATCCTTAACTGTAAGTATGGTATTTAAAGAGAGGGACTGAAACTCATCCCTAATTAAACCCTCTAGTGGCTATAGAATAATGGTAAGGGCCATATTGGAAGATATTCAGACCTGGTCCAAATCATGATTCCATAAGATACATCGCTTGATGTTAAGCAATTTACTTAACCCTTCTGAGACTCTTTTTCCTAATTTGCAAAGAGGAGTAAATAATAGCTATTTGTCCAAATTGTAAATATTCTAAAGGATGTATGTAGATGCATTAAAACAGATGTGCAAAAAAGAGTGATTATTGTGATTACGGCTACAAATTCTAGAGGAATGCAAGATTTTATTGTTTCTTCCCATCTATCAACAACAGTTCTTGGAGACTCCAGTGCATATTTTGAGAACAAGGAATAAGGATCTGGTTTTTTATTCTGGTAGTCCTATTTCTCTAGAAGGGATCTATGACATCCTTTTTATGGCATGACAATTATTTAAGCTAATTAAGACTTAGTCATCAATCCAATTTCTTTACAAAGAAGAGAATTTCATGTAGGGAAATTCTCATATCACCTATGCACCATTAACTTTGGCTGTGTAACACAGAAAAGTAACACGGGTCCAAATAGGACACTGTTAGGGAAAAAAACTATCCTCCTAGTGGTGGATCAAGGGCAATCACTGTATTCAGTGCCCAGCATGTTGAATGTAAGGCTAACTCAAGAAAAACTGGAGACTGTCAAAAATATATTTGTAGATTTCAATTCTTAGAATCATTCCCATGCAGGTAAACCCCAACCGAGGTACCTTCTCTAGAAGACAGTCCTTTGGAGGTTGAAGAATTGTCCATTGCATTTCTCAGTTCCAGCTGCAAGTTAATTAGGACCAGATGGAATCTGCAAGAAATATGAAGACAAATCATCTCTTCTTGGTGGACTATATGTCGACTGCCAAAGCTCCTAAGAAGACCCTGATTCAGCATACAATCTTATTTTCCCATTTGGAGAACAAGCTTCCATTTAGCAAGCCTGATCTAAAGAATGCACTTCAGACATATTTTTAAAGGAGTAAGGCCTCAGGAATAGTTTCTGCTTGTCACTCTGCACCAATGAAAAATCAATCTTTCCTGTGGTCTGTGGGAAGCAAAGCACCCCTCTCTGCCTAAAGTCTACTCTGCTCCAAGAGTCCTTGCCCCATGCTTGAGTGGCACTTAGAAACATAAAAATCCAAATGCCTAAGATGTCAAGGAGTTAAGAGTAATCATACTGGGATGTTTGTGCCCCCAAATATCTTCTGCTGTTTTCAATACCCTGTGGAAAACTTCTAATCATATTCTCGGAAGGAAATTTGGAGCATGCAATCTACTAATATGTCACCAAGTCCCAAAACTTATTTCTAAGTTCCACATGGGCTTTGGGGAAAGCAGGGACTAAAGAAAATGGAACTGAGTTTAGGAACAGGGTTAAGAGCATGGACCTGGAGTCAGACAAACCTAGGTTCACATCCCATCACCACCACATCCCGCTATGCTGACTGACCACTCTGTAGCTTCATTTCCTCCCCTGTAAAATGGGAATGATAATAGCATCTGCCTTACAGAGTTGTAGTGGGCTTGAATCTATCTAATCCATAGCAGGTGTTCAGCCCAGAGCCAGCAAATGGTAAATGTTCAATAACCTGTGTTTATATCAACATTTTGAGGCATGCTATGCAAAATCTCATTCAATATCACAACCCTAGGAAATAGGTTATCATCTCCTCCTTCCATCTTGTTGCCAAGAAAACTGGGACTTAGGAAGGAAAAGCAATTTGCTTTAGGTCCGTCAGCTAGGAAATGGCAAAACCACGATGCAAACGTAGGTCAGAATGGCCCAGACCACCTTAGCTAATTTAATCAACTTAATGCAAAAAGCCCAAGTCCTTCGTAATTCCTGACCCCAGTTACATAACCCACACTGAGGGACAGATTCTGCCACACCAGTGAGCCAAGGGGAGACCCACTCTGAACTCCAAGTTGAAAAATGGAAACAATTATTAAAAATTTATAAAATCGTACCCCATACATCTAAACCACCTTAAGGCACAAATGCAAAATCCAGCCCATTCAATGAAAATGGCTTTGGTTACCTAAAATTGCAAATGTGAAATTGTGTATTTTCATAAAATTGAGATCCTAGGGGACTGGGTTTGCGGACAGCCAACTGTGTGTCCTCTTTAGTGCATAGCTGAAGGAGGGGAAATGGAGACGGGAACTCACGTTGACAGAGCACCCACCAAGTGTCAGGCATTGTGCCAGATGTTTTATAAATCATATAACATCATCCACCAAAGAATGCTAAGAGATAAGGATCATTAGCTCCGTTTCACTAGTGAGTAAACTGAGGGTCAGCAAGGTTAAGTGGTTTGCCCAAGGCCACACAGAGGGAAAACTGACATTAAAAGCAGGTCTGGCTGAATGCAAAACTCAGCTCCAGCTCAGGGGCACCATTCATATAGTCTATGTTAGAAATGGTGCCTCCCAAAACCTACTTCCAACTCATACACTGGACTTTTCATGGAGCCAGCACTCCTTAGGAGAGAGTAAATTAACCACTGGCGTTGGGGCCATCACTGAAACCTGAGAAGGCATGAGGTCTCAGAAACAGAAATTATTTCCAAGAAGCACTGTCTTCTCTATATGTCTCCTGGCTCTAATTACCAATTCTGGATAAAGTAGAAGCTTCTTTATTAAAGCAGAAGCTTCCTTGTTGTACAGTATTCTCCCCCCTATAACCCTTATGCCCTTACCCTTGCCTGAAACTTGCCTGAATAAAAATTCTCTTTCCTTGTGAACTTTATGCCCTTTAGAAATTATAGTACACTGAGCATGAGAAGGCTTAATTATTGAGAAGGGATGTGAGGTATAAAAAGTTACTCCTGAGGATTTTCCAATGCAAAGAACAGACAGATACCATGTAGCAGGACAATATCTTTTGTTAGAGTTATGGGATTATGCAAAAATTGCAGTTACAAAAATTATATATACCATGCCAGGGAAATACATATCAGCATTTTTTGAATAAACCTACTTTCTAGTAGCTTATTAAGTTAGCTCTAAAAGTTTGCTGTGGGATAAAACCTGGCTTGCAAAAGTCACTTTTTAAATTACGCATCCTTTAGGAGGACTAATCAGTCCTTCCTAGCATTCACCAAACTAAAATCCTTTCCATTTTTAATTAAAGTAACTTTATTTTTCATATAATGCTGAGGTAACCTCTTTTATATTGGGGATATGCAAGAACACTTTTAGATATAAAAAAAGATATTAAATAATCAATCATGTAGAGTTCCACTTCCACCTAGGATGTAAAAAGCTGAAAAGAACTTCACTCCTACCCTAAAAACAAGAAAAAGGCAAATAAATTACAAAATCATAACTTTTCTTGAATCCATCTATCTCAGTTTGCCAGGGTTGTTGTAACAAAGTACCACAAACTAGTTGGCTCAAACAACAGGAATTTATTGTCCCACAGTTTTGGAGGCTAGAAGCCCAAAATCAAGGTGTTGGCAGGATCATGCTTTCTCTAAAGTCTGTACCATTCTGGTGGTGGCTTTTTGGCCATTCATGACTCAGTCTCTACCTCCATTACATGGCCACCTGCCGCACCATCTCCTACTCTGTCCAAATTGCCTCTGCTTATAAGGACTCCAGTCATATTGGGTTAAGGACCACCCTGATTCAGTGTGGCCTCATCTTAATTAATAACATCTTCAAAAAGCCTATTTCCAAGTGGGTTCACATCCACAGGACCAGGGCTTAGGACTTGGATGCATCTTTTTGAGGGACATGATTCAATCCATACCACCATCTAAGAGGCAAGGTTGTAGTTAGACCAAGTAACTGACCTCCAAGGGAAGAGAGGCTCCTCTAGCCAGATGGATAAGGAAAAAAAGAGAGAATACACCAATGACCAATATCAGGAATGAAATGTGAGGCATTACTGCACAGATCCCACAGACACTGAAAGGGTAACAGAAAATTAAGGGGCAATGGACGTGGCTCGAGCCCCTGCTTCCCACACGGGAGGTCCCAGGTTCGGTCCCCAGTGCCCCCAAAAAACAAAACAAACAGCAAGCAAACAAACGAAAAAACTAACTCAAGAGACCCCATGTGGCTCAGCAGTTGAGCACCGGCTTCCCGCATACAAGATCCCAGATTCAATCTCTGGCCCTGATACCTAAAAGAGAGAGAGAGAGAGAGAGAGAAAGAGAAAGAATATTATGACCAACTTTGTGTCCATAAATTCAAATTTTTAAATGAAATGGCAAAACACCTAGAAAGACACAAACTACCAAAGTTTGCTCAAAAAGATATAGGTAACCTTAATTGTCCTCTATCTATTAAAGAAATTGGTTTCTAGTTTAAAACCTTCCAACAAAGAAACACTAGTCCCAGATTTCTTCATTGGAGAATTCTACCAAACATTTTAATAAAAAATTTATACCAATGTGGATGACAAAAAATGCTTATGAAAAGATACTCAACATAATTATTCATTAGGAAAACTCAAATTAAAGCCAAAATGACATACCACTGTAATTCCATTAGAATGGCTAAAAATAAAAAACAACAAAAACAACAATACTACATGTTCTCATGTATTGGTGCTGGGAATGCCATATGGTACAGTCACTTTGGAAAACAGTTTTGCAATTTCTTATAAAGTTAAATATATGCTTACCATACAACTCAGCAGTACCTCTCCTAGCTATTTAGCCAAGAGAACTGAAAGCTTATGTTCACATAAAACTTGCATGTAAATTTTTATAAAGGCTTTATTCATAATTGCCCAAAACTGAAAACCCAGATGTCCTTCAAACTGGTATATCCATAAAATGTAATCCTACTCTTCAACAAAAAGCAATGAACTACTGATGCAGGCCACAACATGGATGAATCTCAAATGCCTTATTCTAAGTTCCAGAAGCCAGGCTCTAAAGACTGCACACTGTATCATTTAAACAATAAATTAGAAAAGGCAAAACTAGAGAGATTGAAAACAGATCAGTGGTTGCCAGGGGCTGATGGGGTGTTAGTAGTGGTGAGTAAGGAGCTGATTATAAAGGAACCTGAAGGAACTTTTAGGCGGTTGAAACTTCTGTATCTTGTTTTTTCGGTGGAGTTAACATGACTGCATGCATTTGTCAAAACATATAGAACCGTTTACTAAAAAAGATACATTTTACTTTCTGTAAATTATGCTTCAATATACCTGACCATTAAAAAGGAAAACTCTTATACCCACGTGCCCAGATTCCACTGATTCTATTTCATCACAATCTCTTAGGTGGGACTCATTTATCAATATTTTTAAAGCTCCTCAGGTGAGCCAAGGCTGGCAACCATGGACCTAAAATGAACAGAGAACTGGAATGTCACCAAGCTATAGAACAGGTTATGGGGTGGAAGGGGGTGTGCCTATTTCCTAATAGATGTTTATTCTATATTTATCTCCAAGTGTGACAAAAAATAATAATAATAATGTAGATCACGCATAAATAAATGGTGATTCCATTCTTCCTTTCCTGTGGAACATTTCTATAACTGAGACTGCAAGCCCTAGTTGATAACTGAACTACACAAAAGAACAAAACATGATATGCAAGAAGGAAATATCAGCACTCTCTCTCCTTCCACACAGTGAGTAAAGTCCAAATGACTCTCTTTCTCCACACCCCTTCCTTAGGATGCCACAAACCTTTGAATCAAAATTTCAACTAAATCTTATGGCTCAAATTCTCCAAGCCAAAGAGAACCTGATCTCTTTTGTCCCCAAAATGATTATTTTTTTTAACATCTCCTTTGTCTTCTGCTTATACATCTGAGCTATAATCCATCTGCCTAGTTCTTATGCAAAAAAGTACATCAAGGTAGTTTTCTCATGTGTTGATGTTTATTTCCAGAGACCCGGATTTCAGATCTAGAATAAATCACAAAAGGGTTGTGTTTCTCAGGTCAGTTTCCCCAGAAGCAAGGATTTATGCACAAATGACTCTTTAAAGAAGCATTCCCAGGAGAAACCAGAGCAGGGAAGCAGGACAGGGAAGGCGAGAGAGCCAAGCAAAAGTGTCCGACCAGGTAGAGTCCCGCAGAGGGGAGCTTCAGCCTGACAGGAAAGTGGAATCCTGAAACGTATATTTTACCTCACAGTAGTCTCAAGCCACGGCAGGGGCACTGGGCTTTCCGACTCTCTCACCTGTCTTTGGTTTATGGCCACCCTGGGGGAATATAAATTCCCAGGCACTTCCCTCTGCAGGCTCCAATAGGCCAAGAGCAGGCCTTCAAAAAAGAGGCACACAGGTGAGTTATTGGAAATGAAAGCAAACCACAGCCAGGGCACACAAAAGTGGTAAAATGGGACCCAAGAGGATCTGGACAGAGCATCAACCTCAAATATGACACCATTTACTGAGCACCTACTATGAATCTAGGCTCTTTACATACATTTTCTCATTTAATCCTCATAATGACTTGAAAAAATATATTATTACTTCCATATTCTTGTTAAATCCTGACAACTCTGTGAGATAGCTATTACTAGTTCCATTTTAAAGATAAGACCACTAAGGCTCAGAGAGGTTAAATAACTTCCTCAGGATCACAGAACTACTAACAGGCAGGGTGGCATTTGAACCAGGGTTTACCTGACCTCTGCCAAGTTTGCAACTCAGACATGGTTCCGCCAACATCCTGTTCTCTGCTGGCTAAAGAGCTGGAAAGCATGTCATTGATAGAATTACAGCCAGAATTTAATGACTTGGGATGGTAGGACAATATGTTTGCTTCCTAACAGAGAACTTTGTGTTAGTTTGAATGAATGGATTTCTTTCCAATTATCAAGAATCCAAATTGGAAACTTGGTGTGAACTGGAATCTGCAAGGACTCTGATTTGACCACAAGCAATAGAATGGAAAACAAGAGACTATCACTGCTCTTTGAAGAGACCATTTAGGGAGCATCCGAGAGTTCTCTGTAACTGGGGCATACCCTTGTCCTGCTCCACAAAGGGCCTTCTTCTCTCTCTCTCTCTCTCTCTCAGGCCACCCTAGATACAATCAGAAGAAGGTCTCTAAATTCTCCATTTGAGTACTCCAACACCTTCCCCTCACTTTCCTTCTGGATGACACACTCTTAGAATGAGCAAAGGGGCTCAAATTAGCCAGCAGCTTTCAACATGTCCTAAGTGTGAGCAGTAGAGAACCTTATTCCACCAGGCATGGCCTCAGGGATATCATCAGGAATGAACAAACAAACAAAGAGTGGCAATCCTAGTGAACTGTGCCGGGAATGGAAAGAGCAGGGTGGAGGGGAGAACCCCAGCTGCCTCTGAAAGCCTTTCTGAGTACTGCCTACAAAAATAGCAATGAAAACCAATGCATTTTGTGAGATTGGAAGCTGAGATAAAACAGTAAGAAGATATCTGAGTAAATAATAAATATAGCTAACAGCCATTGATTACCTACTGTGGGCCATCTGCTTTTCATTATTTGTATTGTATATCACCTTTTATTTATATATCATTTTAATCCTCACACATCCCCATAAAATGGGTTTCTTTTGATCCTCGTTTTACAGATGAGGACAGCAAGAGTTTTGAGTCATTTGCTCCAGGTCACACAGCTTATAGAAATTGTAGTCAGGAGTTGGACCTGGTTCTGGCAGGCTCTTTATCACAGCTTTGGTCAATTTGAAGGACACGGGGTTAAGTACCCACCTGTGAAGTCCATCTGTCTTTCTAATTCCAGTCCTACCACTATTGACTGTGCAACCATTGGCCATCATTTTGTCTATGCCTCAGCATATCAATGTGCCAAATGGGACTTTTACAGGATTGTGAGAACCAAAAGAGTTAACATAAAAAACACTTAGAACAGAAGTCAGCAAACTATCAACCCAGGGGCCAAATCCAGTCTGTCACCTGTCTTTGTAACTGTTTATGTAATTTTTAAAGTTCAAAAAATAATAATAAGGCGACTCTTTCATGATACATGAAAATTATATAAAAATTATATAAAATTTATGTCTCAGTGTCCATCAGTAAAGAGTTTTTGGAACACGTCCATACCTATTCATTCACATATTGCCTGGGGTGGCTTTGGCACTACAAGGGGTGTGTCTGGAAGTTGCAACAGAGACTGCATGGGCCACAAGCCTAAAATATCCACTCTCTGGACGTTTACAGAAAACCTTTGCCAACCACTAACCTATGATGTAGTTAAGAACTGTATTAATGTTGCTTATTACTATATTTTTTCTTTTCTTTCACGGTTGTAAGAGTTGCCTGCCTCTGCAATCCTTTCTCTAACAAGGGGAATTTTCAACCTCTGTGATGGAGGGATGCCTCCACCCACACCTGCCCCGTGTGCCCAGTGATGCCCCAATCGTCCCAGACTCTTCCCCTGAATTGGCCGTGTTCGTTTTCCTGAGCTGCTGTGACAAATCCACACAATGGGTTGGCTTAAACAACAGGAATATGGTGGCTCACCGTTCCAGGGGCCATAAGTCCAAATCAAGGCTTTCCCAGCGAAGGTGAGGAACATTCTAGCCCGCTAGCTGCTTTCCCAGTCTCCTGTCGATGTTCTCACCGTTCTCTTCGGAATTCCCGCTGACTTCCGGTTCCGGCTCCGCTCCTCACAGGGGCTTTTTCTGCCTGAATTTCTTCTGCAGATAAAGGACTCCATGGAGCGCAGGTGCCAAAATGGTGGAGTAGGGAATTTTACAAATGGCTCCCTCCACGAGAAAAATGAGTGAGCTGGAAAAAGAGACTGGAATTAACTAAGTGCTAACCCTGGAACCAGTAAGGACATCTAGAACAACTACAGAAGGGCCGGAGGAAGCGAGAGGTTGCGGAGAGTTCAGCTTTTGTAAGTGAAGGCACAAACCAGTGACCAGCCGCCAGCCCTCGACCCTTGGCAATAGCTGCCGCTGCGGCAAATGGCCCGGGTTCCCAGAGCAGCCGGCTGGGCCAGAGCTGGCAGAGGAAACCTCCTCCTCTGAAAGTTGGGGCTGAGGGTCCACGTCAGTCCCGGAGACCCCTGAAGGATCAGCTTAGAAGCTGACCTCAGTTTCTGGCCTCAATTACTGCCCTCAGGGCAGCAGCAGCTTCTGGTGTCCCACGGCATCCACAGGGACGTATAGATCTAGTGCACTTTCTTTGGCTTTTTTCCCCTTTCTGTATGTGGGCCTTTCCTGGTCTGGCAGATCCCTGAGGGCCCAGTACTGTTGCTGACTTTGGTTTCAGCTTTGTGGGCAGCAGTGGCTTCCGGCCTCATACCAGTCTCTGTTGGGACTTAAGGGACTAATGCACTTTTCATTGGTTGGGTTTCTCCTTTTTCTTTCTTGTGTTGTTTAGTCTGGCAGATTCCTGAGGGTCCAGCACACATGCTGGTCTTGGTTTCAGAGCTCCCAGGAGCAGTGTCTTCTGGCCTTACACCAGCATCTAACGGGACATAAAGATCCAGTGCACTTCTGTTTTCTTTGTTTTTTGTTGTTTGGTTGGTTGATTGGTTTTATCTTTTTCTTTTTGTGTTTTTCCGTCTGGCAGATCCCTGAGGGACAAACACAGATTGGTCTAGGGTTCAGCCTTGACAGCAATAGCTTCTGGCTTCTCACCAGCACAAAGGACACTTGGAGAGGCAGTGCACCTTCCTTTTTTTTCCTGTGTTATTTTCCCCTTGGATATGGGGGAAGGGGGGCTTCTGTAGTATTTCTTCTTTTGCTCGCTCTCTCTTTCCTTTTTTTTTTTTTTTTCC
>JAQZBX010060484.1:0-17296 GCA_029593785.1 Cabassous unicinctus | reverse complement strand
TGTGTTTTGTGTTGTCATTCAACTCTCTGAGCCCCTGCTCAACTTTTTCCATTCTTTTCCCTCTCTGATCTTTTCTCTCTTTAATTTCAGCTGTTCTGTCTTCAATATTCCTTATTCTTTCTTCTATCATTTCAAGTCTGCTGTTGTATGCCTCTAATGTGTTTTTTATCTCAACTATTGTGTCTTTCATTCCCATGAGCTCTATTACTTTTTTGTTCAGGATTTCAAATTCTTTTTTGCACTCACTCATTGTCTTCTCTTTATTATTATTATTATTACTTTTTAAAAATTTTTACCGGGAGGTACCAGGAATCGAACCCAGGTACCTCCATATGGGAGACGGATGCCCAACCATCTGAGCCACATCAACCCCCTTCAATGTCTTCTTGATGTCATTTATCTCTTTAGTCACATTGTCTTTCAATTCATTAATTTAATTTTAGAAGTTTGTTCACATCTCGCTAATTAGTTCTCTCAAATCATGTATCTCTTCTGGGACTTTGATATATTCCTTTTCTTGGGCCATGTCTTCCATTTTTTTAGTATGGTTTGTAATTTTTTGCTGATGTCTAGGCATCTGATTAGGATGTAGCTTACTCAGATGCTCAATTTCTTTTTCTCTTGTAGGGATTTAGTGGCAGGAGGCTGTGTGTTACCACTGCTCTTTGATTCTTGGCTCAACCTGGATTGGCCCTGCTAGTTGCTCAAAGCTGGGTTCTGGGGAAGCAGATGTGGCTCAAGTGGCTGGGCTCCCTTCTACCATATGGGTGGCCCTGGGTTCAGTTCCCGGGGCCTCCTGGTGAGGGCAAGCTGGCCTGCACCCAAGGAAAGCTGACAGCCCATGCCTGTGGAGAGCTGGTGCAGCAAGATGACACAACAAAAAGGGAGACAAGCAGGCACAGAGGAAACATGCAGCAAATGGACATAGAAAGCGGTCAGCGAGCACAAGCAGAAAGGGGGGGGCGTTAAATAAATAAACAAATCTTTAACAAACAAACAAAAAACAAAAAAAACTGGGCTCTGGACCTAGTAATTGGTTGCAGACCTGCTTCCTAGGGCCTTGGGGAGGAAAGCTATAAAGGCCGGAAAAAGCCTCTCTTACTTTTCATTTTCTCACTGCACTTCCTTGGTCTGCCAGCAGATGGTGCTTCTTAGTAGCTCTTAGTTCAGTGCCTGGTCGGAGTGTATTTGTTGCAACACAGACTGGATCAATGTGATAGAGCTTCCTGCTAAGACTCATAATTCAAACTTTATCAGATACAGTTCTCCAGCCTTCTCTGGTAGCCCCCTCCCTTTTCCTGAGTAGGAAATATTTCCACTCCCCTCTGAGTCCTCAACAATCAGTCCCAGTTAGTAGAGAAGGAGGTTGGGAGGGTTGTATATCTTTAGCCCCTTGCTGAATGGTGCAAACACATTGCAAACAATGGTGCGGCCCTGCCTGGCCTGGAAGGGCTCCTGGAACACAGCAGACCAAATCTGTGAGTCAAAAGCTGAGTCAGTCTTAGGCTGTGTCCTTCTCTCTCCCTTTCCTGAGGTGGTGGATCCCTGGAGCCCCCTTTGTTTATAGCTGTCGGCCCAGAGGCCTGGGAATTCTGAAGTGTCTTTAGTGTTGAGCAGGGTGCCGGAAGCGGCAGCCGCTGGTTTCAACTCACAGTTCTATTGTCGCAATTCCCCTCCTTTATCCCTTTCTCCTCGGGGCAGTGTCCAGCCTTCACCTCGTGTCCTAAACCCTAGAAGGTATTTTTCCAGGTTCTTTCAGTCTATCCTCTGTTTTTCTGGAAGAGAAGAGACTCCCATGTCTTTCTACTCCGCCATCTTCCCAGAACGCTCCCCATGGTCTATTTTTAAAAATATTTTTTCTATATGTACTCAAAAATGTGCAGAAAAAGATGGTGTATTCTGTTTTTTGGTGTATATAGTTCTTTCTGTGTCTCATTATATACACATACATATGTGTGTGTATATACAGATATGTTTATATAGCGTATTTATTAATGCATTTTTTGGGTCTTTGCTATCTCTATTTTTAATCTACTTGTTTTAATGGTTTCTATGAAGGTTTGCTAGAATGTCTAACTGTTCATCTTGATTTATCCTTTTTTTTTTTAGCAATATCATCATTTGCTGCTTAGGAAATGTTGAAGCCTGTATAGTTAGCAGCATATACGCTTATAATTTTAAACTCTTGGGGAGAAAAAGTGAGGAGAAGATGCAGTTTCTCTGAGTGGAGATCTACCAGCCCTAGGAGGTGGAAAAAGAGGGTGAGGTTGAGCCGGCCTGTCAGTCCACAGTTGTTCTCCTCAATTCTTTAGCCTAGCAGGGCTTTCTGGTACTCTCAGACACCAGTGGCCTGGGATATCTATAGGGAAGGGAAAGAGAATTGTCCCCAGGAAGACTGGAGAAGAGGCAAGAGCAGAACTTAAAGGCTTTCCTCCTGTTTGACTTCTTGGTGCCACTTCTAGCTGCTACCATCCAGGTTAGAGTCACTAATTTTCCCACCTCCATGCCAAGACAGCTTTCAGTCACTTTGTTGCTGTTTTTTATTGTTGTTGTTGCTTTTTAATTAATTTATGATACCCACACTCTCTTTTTGTTTTATATAGTTTCTCACATTTTTATTTTTGGGAGAAAGAAACAGCCACCTGTACTAGTTTGCCATTTTGACAGGAATCAGAAGTCATCCCTAGGTCCAACGAAAGTATTGACTTAGCTTTCTTTTCAGAGTAAAGTGTGGGACTTACCACTCCACAGATGCTGCATTTCAGAGTGAACTTACTGCTCATTTCATGCCACAAAGTACAAACACTTCGTGATAGAGATTTGATCATCTTTGCAATTTTTTTGAAAGAAATATAAATTACATATAAATTCAAAATTTTTAAGTATACGATTCAGTGATGTTGGTATATTCACAAAGTTGTGCAACCATCACAACTCTGTAATTCCAGAAAATTTTCATCACCTTCCAAAGAAAGCCATATTCATTCACTCCCCACCCAACCCTCTTCTCCAGCCTCTGAAGCCACTTATCGACTTTGTCTCTACGGACTTGATTGGCCTATGTAGGACATTTCATGTAATAGAATCATTCAATACTTGACTTTTGTGTCTGGTTTCTTTTACTTCACATAATGTTTTCAAGTCACGTTCCTTTTGTAGCATTATCAGAACTTCATTCATTTTTATGGATGAGTAACCTTCCACTGTATGGATATACATTTTGTTTATTCAGTCATCACTTAATGAACTGTTTCCACTTTGGGGCTATTATAAATAATGCTGCATTGAATATTTGTACATAAGCTTTTTGAGTTGACATATGTTTTCAACTAGGAGTAGAATTGCTAGGTTATATGGTAACATTTGAACATTTTGAAGTGTTTTCCAAAGTGGCTGCACTATTTTACATGCCCACCAAGAAAGAATGAGGGTTCCAATTTCTCCACTTCTTATTGTCTGTCCTTTTAATTACAGCCCTCCTAGTGGGTGTGAAGTGGTATCTCATTGTAGATTTGATTTGCATTTCCCTACCGATTTGTGATGTTGAGTATCTTCATTTGCTTATTGGCCATTTGAATATCTTCTTTGGAGAAATGTTTATTCAAATCCTTGCTCCATTTTTCAGTTGAGTTATTTGGTTTTTTATGTCAAGCTGAAATTTTAAACTTCTTTATATATTCTTGATGCTTATCAATATATGATTCGCAAATATTTCCTCCCATTTTATGTATTTTCTTCACTTTATGGTATTTGTTGCAGCATTTTTTTTTTTTTAATTTTGATGAAGTCCAGTTTATCTTTTTTTTTCTTTACTTCCTGTTGCTTTTGTTGACTTTTCTAAGAATCCATTGTCTAATCCAAGGTCACTGAGATTTATACCTATGTTTTCTTTTAAGAGTTGTTTGGTTTAGCTCTTACATTTAGGTCCTCGATCCATTTTGAGTTAAATTTTGTGTATGGTGTGAGGAGCAGGAGTCCAACTCCATTCTTTCACATGTGGCTTTCCAGTTTTCCCAGCAACGCTTGTTGAGATGACAATTCTTTCCCATTGTATTGTCTTGACACCCTTGTGAAAAATCAGTTGACCATAAACAAATGGGTTTATTTCTGGACTCTCAATTCTTTTTCATTGATCTAGGCCTGTCAGTATGCCAGTGGCACACTGTCTTGATTAGTGTGGCATTATAGTCAGTTTGGAAATTGGGAAGCGTGAGTCTTCCAACTTTGTTCATCATCTTCAAGACTGTTTTGGCTCTTCTGCATTCCTTGTATTTCCACATGAATTTTACTGTCAACATCAATTTCTGTAAAAAAGATAGCTGGAAACTTAATAGGGATTGTGTTAAATCTCTAGATCAATTTGGAAAAGTGAGAGTATTGTTATCTTAACAATATGAAGTCTTCCCATCCATGAACATAGATTGTCTTTTTATTTATTTTACTCTTCTTTAATTTCTGTTCTTTAATTTCTGTCAATGATGTTTTTAATAGCATTTTTAAAGAAATACTTTATGTAACATAAAATTCACCATTGTAAATTGTACTCTTGAGTGGTGTTTAGTATATTCACTGTTTTATTTAATCATCACCACTATATAATTCTAGAACATATCCCTCTATAATGTTTTGTAGTTTTCAGTGTATAATTCTTACACTTTTGTTATTCATAAATATTCAAAAGTTTTTATTCCTTTCAATGTTATTGTAAATGAAGTTGTGTTCTTTTTAAAAACAAATAAATTTTATTAATAGATATAAATAAAACATACAATCCATCCAAATTGTACAATCAATGATATTTGGCATAGCCACATAGTTATGCACTTATCACTTCAATCATTATTAGATTATTTTCATTATTTTCAATAATGATAATAAAAAATGGACAAATAAAAAATTCACCACCTTGCAATCTCTCTATACTTCCTCTGCTGTACATAGCTGCTATTTCTTTCATATTTATTTATTTTAAAGCAGTTTTATGAAATTATATTCTTAATTTCATTTTCAGATTGTTCATTGCCAGGTTATAGAAATTCAATTAACTTTTTTTATTAGAGAAGTTATAGGATTATAGAAAAATTATGTAGAAAGTACAAAGTTCCTATATAACTCTCCCTCACACACACATTATTAACATTTTTCATTAATGTGGAATTTTTGGTACCATTGATGAAACAAATATCATTATGAGTATACTATTAACTGTAGTCCATAATTTACATAAGGGATCACTGTGTTGTACAATTATGTAGTTTTAAGATTTTTTTGTTCAGGTAACATATATATAACCTAAAATTTCCCATTTTGACCACTTTCAAGTATACAATTCAATGGTGTTAATTACATTCACAATATTGTGCTACGATCACTACCATTCATTACCAAAACGTTTCCATTACCCCAAACAGAAATTCTGTAACAATTAAGCACTTACTCCCCATTCCCTACCTCATCCTGGTCCCTGGTAACCTATATTCTAGTTTCTGACTTTATGCTTTGCTTATTCTATTTATTTCATATAAGAGATATTATGCAATATTTTTCCTTTTGTGCCTGGCTTACTTCACTCAACACGATGTCTTCAAGGCTCATCTATGTTGTAGCATGTTTTAGTTTGCTAGGCGGCTTAAAGCAGATACCATGAAATGAGCTACCTTTTAACAATGGGAATTTATTAGCTTATGGTTTGAGACTATGAGAATGTCCAAATAAAAGCATCATCAATGTGATGCTTTCTTCCTGGCTATCCTTGATTTTTCTGCAACAAGGCGAGACACATGGTAGCATCTCCCTTCTCTTCCAGGTTTTGTTGCTTTCAGCTTCTGGCTTCTGTGGTTCTCTCTCGCTCACTGTCACTCTCTCGTTCACTGTCTCTCTCTTGCTCACTGTCCCTTTCTTCATCCCATTTATAAGGGCTCCAGTAAGAGGATTAAGACCTACCTGGGCCACCCCTTAAGTGAAGTAACCTTACCAAAAGGTCTTATGTACGATAGGTTTACACCCACAGGAATGGATTTGCAGTTTCACAGAGTGTTGCCCATTTCCACATGTTTTTTCAATTTTCCAGTTCTCCCTCTTATTGATTTATAGCTTCACTCTTTGTGATCAGAAAGCTACATTGTATTATTTCAATATTTTTGAACTTATTGAACTTGTTTTGTGACCTAAGATATGGTCTCCCTTCTCTTCAGCTTCTTGCTTCCCATGGCTTTTTTTCTCTGTCTGAATTTCATCCCCTTATAAAGGATTCCAGTAATAGGATTAAGATACATCTTGATTGAGTCGGGCCACACCTTAATTGAAGTAACTTCATCAAAAGGTCCTGGTTACAAGGGGTTCACATCCACAGGAATGGATTAAGTTGAAGAAAATGCTTTTCTGGGGTACATATAGCTCCAAACCATCACAGGTACTCAGCCTCTGGAAGCTGGGGCAACAAATTCTTCTTCGAAAGGGATGACCGTGGCACATTTCCATGTTCATCACAATCCAATCATTAACTCAAAATGTTTCTAGCATGTACTTGATAGCCCTAGCTTCTCCTTATGTTCTGCCGTTTACATTATGTAGCATTCAACTTGTCACTAGATAGTGAAATTCTGTCAATAGCTCCTTCTCCCTTTTATCTAAGCATAATATTTGACGTGAACTTTGTGATTGATATTACAAACTTCTCAGCAGTACTATGATTTATACTTTTATCAACCCAATTTACTGATTTTGGTTGGAAAGCCTTATTTTGTCCTTGTTTGAGAAATTCTTTTCCTTAATTTGAAAATGATGCAAACATTTCAATGTCTTCCTGTCACTATTTGGCAGTTTTATAACACATAATGCATCATGGTTAAAGGAGAATGGATTATCCACTCAATACAATTTAATTTTCAGGTTTTCATCCTTGTAATCATACTTTTCTTTTTTCTTCTTATTGAATGTCATCGCCTTTGTAGATTCACTTGTCCAGTACATACAAATCCACATTCTATACTCCCACTGGAGATAAGTTAATCATTTATATCATAATATTGTTGTAATTTTGCAAGACTATTTTATCTCTATTTTTATGCCTTGAACCACTGAGCCATTGATCTGTGAGTGTGTGTGCGTGTGCATGCACAGTGCACATGTGTGAATTGAGACAGCACAGCAAAGATACAAATTTACAAATGCAAACAAGATTACACGCAAATAATGGGAAAATATATTAGCTGAAACTTTGTCCCCTATTTTAACCAAACTACTACTGCAGCTCCTGTAGCTTTGATAATGAAATGATAACCAAAGAATATAACTATATCTCTATAAAAACAACTATTTCAAATGTGTGCCGACACATATGTATTAGTTTCCTAGCTGCTAAAACAGTGTTGTCTTAACAACAGGGATTTACTGGCTCATGGTTTCAGAGGCTGGAAGGTTTGCTTCTTCCCAGTGTTGGTATCGTCTGGCTGCCTGGCAGTTTTGGGGGTTCCTTGGCTTTTCCTTCACATGACAAAGCACATGGAGATGTCTTCTTTCTCCCACAGGTTCCGTTGACTTCTGGCTGCTGGCTGCCGTCTGTGGTTTCTCTCTCTGAATTTCATTCTGCTTGTATAAGACTCCAGCGATCCTGATTAAATCCCTGATTCAGTTGGCCCCACCTTGACTACAATTAACATGTTAGAAAGACCCTATTTATAATGGGTTCACACCTACAGGAATGGATTAAGATTAAGAAGATGTTTTCTGGGGTACATAACTCCAAGCCCCCACAATACTGTTTTTTCCATTTCTAAGTACATATATATATTTTAAACAATTTATTGAAGTATATCATTCATACATGAACATGTATAAACTATAAGTATTCAGTAAACATCGTGAACTTACAAAACAAACATGCATAACGTCATGCAGGGCTCCCCACATCTCCCCTCACCCCCAAACACCCTGCATTGTTGTGAAACATTTGTTAACAAATCATAAAAGAGCATCGTCAAAGTATTATCACTAACTATAGTCCGTATCTTCCTCTCGTAAACATTATTTTAAGGATTTATTTATTTATTTACTTTTATCCATTTCCCCCCCCTTTTTCTGTTTCTTTGTCCATTCATTGGCAACTCTCTGCATCTGTTTCCTGCCCTCTCTTCTCATCCTTCTCCTCCTGTCTTCACTGGGACTTGATCCTCGGAATCTCCTATGTGGGAGACAGGCATCCTGCCGCCTGTGCCACCTTAGTTCCTGGTTTTTCGGTGCATCTCATCTTGGCTCTCTCTTGTGTCACTCTCCTGTTATGTTATCATCTTGCTGCGTGGCTTGTGGGGCCTGGTGGCTCACCCGCACACGGGGCCTGGTGGCCGACTAACCTTCTATATTTTTCTTTTTTTTATTTTTACTGGGAGGTCCCGGGGATCAAACCCAGGTCCCTCCACATGGGAGATGGACACCCAACCACCCGAGCCACATCCGCTCCCTGCTATATCTCTTAAGGTTGACCAAAGATACCCAAAGTTAGTCTTTTCCCATACAGGATGGTCATATAATAAATCAGGCTTAGTTTGTCACCAGCATTCTAAAAACCAGATGTAGGGAGAAAAACTAGGTCTGGGGACACATGCATGGTTTCTAATAGAGCAAATGTTTAGCCTACCCTGATTATCACAAAATCAGGACAGCAAGAATATTCGCAACTCACAGTACTTGTTCATCCCCCTTTTCTCCCGAACAAATGGCCTGCAGTCACCTGAGAACTTGATCTCAATGGTGGCCCAGTGTGTCTGATATGCTGCGGCCTCTCACTTTGACATCAGGTTGATTGGATGCTGCTTATTTATTTGCCTTTTTAATAATAGATTTTAGCTTGTCAAAGATGACATATCTAAAACCTACACATAGGCCCATATTTGTTGTATTTTTAAAAATGCCATAACTGTTTAATTTGCAGTTGCTGCTAGCATTTATATGGTGAACTTCTGAAATTGGGATGGATGTAAAAATGCAAAGGACAATAAAGTGCAATAATTAGGAGCACCAGCTTTATGTCAGGCAGACCTGGCTTTGAATCCCACAAATGACCTCAAGCAAATCACTTAGCCTCCCTGGGGCCTCCCTTTCCCTCAACCATGGCCATGAGATAGCAATACCTACCTGCAATGCACTACACTTGGCATGGCTTCCAGGCTCCCTACAATTTTCTCTTCTCTGAGAACTGCCCCAGGTTCACAAGGCAGAGCCTGCTGCAGCCAGGCCTATTCTTGCATCTCTGCTGCTCTGGCTATAGATGCAGTGTTAGCGAAACGTGGCGGCTGTGACAGATTAGCACAACCCTGATGGCTTAAAACTACACCTATTTAGTCTTTCCCACTCTGAAGCCACATGTCCAAAACCAAGGTGTTGGCTGGGCCAGGCGCTCTCTGAAGGCTCTAAGGGAGGCTCTGCTCCTGTCTCCTCCACCCTTTAATGGCCACAATCCTTCCATCTCCACCGGCCTTCCCCTCTGTGTGCCTCTTATAAGAACATGAAACACTAGAGTTAGAGTCCACCAGGGTAATCTGGTGCTAATCTTATCTCAAGATCCAAAGATCTTTTCCCAAATAAGGTAACATTCACAGGTTCCAGGGATTTGACATGGATTTCTGCTAGGGGACATTTTTCAGTCTGGAAATAAATAGAGTTGACTCCTACTAATGGCAGTAGCCTAAGAAGGCTCTTGAATTTCTGTGGCCGAGGTCCTGAGAGATACCTGGTACCCGCCCTTCGCTGACCTTGGCAGTGTGGCTCTTTCCAGGGAGTCCATGAGCTACCCCAGTATCCTTGCAATAAGTATCCTCCCCCTTTGTAGTAATATCTAAATGTGGTCAGAGTTAGTTTATATTACTTTCAACCTAAATTTTTTTATCTCTCAGAGTTTCTCATGGTGTTACTGCAAAGACTGTACATGATAATGTATGTTAAGCAGTTGGCACAGAGCAGGTGTTCAATAAACAGCAGTCAGTATTGCAATTATTATTAACAGTACCAAAGTTTTTTTTTTTTAATTATCCCTTGATGTTATTATTATGGTACATCTCTGAAATGTTGATAAAGCAATTGGGGTTAGAGATCAGCACAATATGTAAGAAAAGCCTTTATCCTCAAGAAATCGCTAATGAGTGGATGCTGAAGAGTATAATACCACTGGATTGAAATGTTTATATGCCAGTCTTCACTAGAGTATGGAAATGGATTTATTCTCCAATCTGTTCTGATTACAGCAAAATTAAAAATACAGTACATACAATCCTGGCCCAAATGAAGAAAATGCAGTCGCAACTATTCCAATAAACTTGGGGGTGAGTTAAGATTCAGGTTTGAGGTAAGCAGAGAAGAGGAAAGAAGTGGACAGTCACCTAGCTTGAAACCCTTTCTGAAATGTATAGTCTCGTCTTGATAACAAATTTCTGTGGTTCACTTTTCAGCTTTAGGAGAAAGGGGAAACAAAGGAGAAGAAAATTATAAGATGACAGTGGAAATAAAGGGATGATGAGTGTACAAAGCAGGGGGATTACACTGTGGGATTTATATTAAATTGTGGGGAGGTTAAATCAAAGCCATTAGAAGAAAAATACAACTGGCCTTCCTGAGGAAACGCTGTTTAAAATTCCCTTACAGTATGGATTCATTGAAAACCAAGTGATTATGTTATTCTGATACCTTTTTTTTAAACTAACAGATCATTTGACACTGAAGATCATCAGTACAACCATAAGCAACTGTATTAGTTAGAATATCCTAAGATGAAAGCAACAAAAACTCCATTTCAAAGAGACTTTAATTTGGTGAGTTCATCATCTTATATAACAAGACATTTAGAGCTGCACTGTCCAGCTCCAGTCAGCACCCAGCTGTTAGCCAATAGCCACGTATAGCTGCTATTGAGAACTTCAAATGTGGCCAGTGCAACTGAGGAACTGAATTTTAAATTTTGATTTTAATGAATTTAAGTTTAAATTCTAAAATGGAAACAGATTTTATTAATGGGAAATATTTTTCCATTGATACAGTTTTATCACTTGGGGATGACTTCCTTTCACTTTAGCCGTTGCGTGGTGTAAGATGATGTTGTATTACACATGAACATATCACCAATCTAGTTGGTGTCAAAAATTGACTCCTTTCGAACGATTTTTTTTGACATTGATATAACATTGTGGTGTATTTACTTGAATATTTTATACAGCCAACCCAAGTTACAGTGACACCTTTTTCTTTTTGCTCTGTTTACTTTGGCTACTGGAAGTCTCTAAATTATGTGGCACACATTGTATTTCTCCTGGGCAGCATTGCTCTTGAGGTAGGGCAGCTCCTGGGATGGGCCATCAGGGCTGGGCTCCTGTGCGATTCTCTTGGCCCTCCCCTCTTTCGTGTGTGTTATGTTCAAGCTGTCACTTACGGTCACAGGGACTGCTAGGTAAATTTGGGGTGACAAGCTTTCTTGTCTCTATCTAGTAGGAGGGAGGGAAAGAGAGAGAAAGAGAGACAGAAACCGGGAGAGACTCTTCATCACCTATGGGCTTTAAATCCTTCCCTTCGAGTTTGTTCCATTTAGGTCATATGCCCAATCCCTGTCCAATAAATGTTTCCAGGAAAAATGCCACACACTGATTGGCGTAATTCTGGTTTCTCCGACAACCATTTAAAAAAAGGAATGGGGTTATCAGGCTTGGTTTAGCACTTCAGCTCTACCTCTGGGACTGGGGTTGGGGAGGGTGCCTGGACAAAATCTGGATTCCATTAGGCAAGAGAAACCAGGTACCAGGTAGGCAAATAACAGACTCTGCTCCATCAAACTTCAAACTTCTTTCTTCCTGCTGGTCTTTCTTTACTTAAAGAAGATGGAGTTATTTCTACAATCCATTTGCATAGCCTCAGTGGCTAGCACAGAACTCTGCTCATAGTGGGAAATGAATGAATAGATACTGGCCTGTTAAATTACTTGACAGATGTCATCTGATTCTACTGGTGACAAAATCTCAGTAATGCATTTTGGGGTTCCTAAGGACAACAGGCAGATCTCATATAATTGGCCAATGGTTTCTTTTTCTTTGTGGCTGGTGGGTCCCCAGGCAGAAGCCAGACATTAGAATAGGGAGTTTCACAAAGCCCTCTGGAAACATTCAAACCTAATGTGCTGTGTAGAAGTGGAATGGACCATCATCCACCCAGCATGCTGCCTGAACCCCTTGTCTACCACACTGACACACGTTTCATTTTTCACATTCTGATTTTGAAATGCAGCAGTTAGTGCCAGCAGGAATTCCTGAAAGCAGTGCTGGTCTCCAAGTCAGAATATCCATGTAACTTTTGCTATCCAAGAACAGAAGCCTGTGTGTTAGGAGAGAAAGCGTAATTGAGGCTATATCCGTTAAATTCCAGCTCTGTTACTATACGTAAATAATGATAGTAGCTAACATTTCTGTAAATCAAGCACCATGCAAAGTGATTTGCTTATTTTATCTCATTTACTCCTATCCCCAATTTGCAGCTAAAGGAATTGAGGTTTAGAGGAAATCTGTAACTTACTTGGCATCACATAATCTGCCGATAACGAAGCCAGGACACAAGCTCGAGTCATCTGTCTCCAGAGCCAGTCCTTCAAATGGCACACTGTGTATCAGTTTGTTTCATCAACAAAACAGGGATAACCATGGTGCCAAAGTTATCTAACTCAGTACCTGTAATGAGCTTTATAAAAATTAACCCTATTTACAAGCAGTCGCTCTTGTAAGTGCCATTTGTGATTGGCTTTGTCAGCATCTTCCCTCCCCCTGACACCTCCCCCAAACTAACCTGATTTTTTACTTTGGGGAATATAGCCCTCCCCCATTCTCAATAAATAAGATACTGTTTATATACAACACATAGTAAATGCTCAAATAAGTTATCAATTATTACTGTTCTTGCTGCTATCATTGAGCTACTATTTTATATATGTATGTATATTTAAAATGACTATTCTCTCTCTCTAAATATATGTATATAAAACTTCTTGAAGGCAAGGACTAAGGTTAACCAGCCTCTGAATATCCTGGAGCTACTAGCACAGCATGATAATCATCTCAGGTACTTAACAAATATTTGTAGAATTGAATTACAATTTCATGTAATTTGAAGCCACGCATCAAAACTGAATTACTAAAACTGTTTAAATATGCTAAAACTGATTTTTAAGCTAAAATGTTAGACATTAAAAACAATAAAAAATGAATCTCTGGGTGAACAGTACCAAATACTTGTCACTTACAAAATAGATAAATAACAAGAGATAATAAAAAAATGGGGCTACAACCCACACATGCAGTGGCAGCCTGCTTTAAGAAAAGCCCCAACTAGTGCAGCTAGTGCTATAGTTCCTGAACACCCTGACTTCTTCATAAGATTTCCTGTGGCATTCATCTTGCAATTTAATTCCTAACACAGAGAAGAAAGTAGAATCAAAAGGCTCGGGCTGACTTTTAAGTGTCTTTGCTTTATATCTTATTTGATGTTTCTGTCTGGATGTGTAGTTTCAAAGCCATATCATTCATCTGTAAGCTCATGCAGACCCTGGTTCCATGGGGAAAAGCTTAAGGCGCAGACACTTTGCTTTCTAAGTTCAGTCACAGAGTCTGGCCTCTGCACCAACTCCTTCTTGGTCTCTCGCTCATTCTGCCGTGTCGTGGCACGGTTTCTCCCCAGAAGCTCGCTCCCTTTTTGTCCCATAGCCATCCGTTGCAGATTGAATCACGTTCCCCACAAACTCTGGTCCCGTGGGTTTGGACCCATTGGAAATAGGATCTCTTGAAGATGCCACTTCAGTTACGGTGTGGCCAAACTGCATCAGGTTAACATGCAGAATGAAATTCAGACAGAGTGAGAGCGCCACGGGCAACAAGCAGAAGTCGACAGAATGGGGAGGAGAAAGGAGAAAACATTGCCATGTGCATTGCCATGTGACAGAGAAGTCAAGGACCATGGATCGCAGGCAGCCAGTCCCAGAACACCATAGTTTTTGGGGGGAGAAAGCACCATCTTGTTGATGCCTTAATTTTGGACTTCTGGCCTCAAAACTGTGGGCAAATAATTTCCCAAGTTGTCGGGAAACTAACATAACTGCTTTCTTTTCAATTTTTTTGTCACCAACCTCAATTTCCTCCAATTAGAAAAACGGTTTCTGCAGAAACAGTTTTCTCGCCCAAGGATGACATGTGTTTCATTTTCCTGCGTCCTTTCCAAAGGTTTGCTAGAATTGCCAACGCCTAGACCTCTCATCTTAGCATACACAGCCTCAGCTTTTGAGAACTCTTAGCTATGACTTGATCCTGAGAAAAACAAAACCCCACTTTCTGGTCTGTTTGAATTGTTATTCAAAGATTGCCAGAGATGCATGGAATTATCCTGCCAGGTTTCTAAATGGAAAAGGAAGATATGGTATTAGGGACAATAGCTTGGCAATTTGATCTTTATTTTTTGTAATTTCACCTTTTCCAACAGTGCTACTTTAAAAAAAGTTTTCTCTCTGCAATGCTGCAAGAAGTATTAATAGCTCAATAATTTCCCTTATTTTTATTACGTTGGCTATCTCCATCTCAGCTTCAACCTTGCTCTGGCTTCAAGTCCTGAGCCAGAATGAGGAAAGTTCTTCAGGTTCTTCCCAGGTTTTACAATACCCTGGGCTCCAAAATCGCATCTCTCATCTATTCACGGCACAGATATGTTTGAGTGTTTGCTCTGGGTAAGGACCTATGATAGATACGGAGGAGATATAAATGATTCTCCTGTTTAATCAGCACCTTGCTGCTACGTGACAGGCACCGTGAGAGGTGCTTTATACACATTATCTCTAGCTTCACAACCCCTGCTGAAGCAAGTGTAATTATTATTATGCCTTTGGCGCTATTATTGTTTGGTATTAGAACTGAGGGTTAGAAAGTTTTGGTGGCTTGTCCAAGGTCACCCAGCTAGTGACTAACTGCAGAGCCCAAACTTGAACCAAGGTGCTGGGCCACCTCTCAAGGTTACAGATATGAATAAGAAACAATCCCCACCTTCCAGCATCTTATGGGCTCCATGGAGCAGACTGGCATATACCAAAGTAGCAAGACTACGAGCCCTAAAACAAAAGCGCTCTAAAGCAGATATAGGCATTACAGAAGACCGAAGGAGGACTTCCCCCCGGGGGCTCAGGAAAGTGTTCTCCAGAAAGAGGCCAGTAAGCTGTGTCTTGAAGGCTGGGGATATTTTAAAAACCAGGGTGTGGCTATTTGATATTATTTTTGAATTCCAAAAAAGAGATATACATTATGTTTGTAAACTGGTCTGTCTCTCTGGGCGTGATACCCTTTGATTGTATTAAATTCAGAGGTTTTACGTTTACTTAATTAAATCAGGATCAAGGCTTTGATTCGACCACATCTTTAGAGCAACTCAGGGTTGAGTCCCCTCGTCCTTGGTGGGCCATATAAATGAACACACACGCAGGAGAAGACACATGGAAGAAAGAAAGAGCTCCATAGACAGGGCAGGGGAGAGACCCTTGATCCTGGGGCCCTGGAGAGAGCTGAGCCATTTGCCTGATGGTTTGCCGCTGAAGGCCCGGAAAGAAACGAGCCTCCATCCTCCAGCTGAGATAGGAAGAAGCTGGGCCCATGGAGCCATAGGAAGAAGGAAAGAGAGACCAGGCAGAGGTCGCCCTCCATCTTACTTCAACACGTGGCAACAGAGTTTGGTGAGGAAGTACCTCTTATGGTACCTTGCGTAGGACTCTTTAGGGCCTTGTAACTGTAAGCTTCTACCCTAAATAAATACCTTTTATAAAATCCAACAGAGTTCTGGTGCTTTGCATCAACATGCCTGTGGCTGACTTACACAGGGGTAGAGGTAAGGACATTCTGAAGGGTGATGATAATATGCAAAAAGTTATGTGAGTATGTGGTGGCTTTGAGGAAAAGTGCTGATGGTGACTCAATATGACTGCATGGGAAAGGTAAGGCTGGACAGGCAGGTGGGATCTGAGTGAAGGACAGTGAGGAGAGCATAAGGGAAGACTGAGATGTGCGGGAAGGGGGAGGCAGGGATAGATTTCCACACCGGGAAGACGAGGATTAGCGCTGACAGCCATTTTATTATTGCCTGGAGTAGGTAAGGATACAGGGCCAGTAAAGGTGACTCAAGACTCTTCAAGTTCAAGGTTATGGATCCAGCCTTCCACATAAAAGTAAGTGATGGTTACAGATCCTTAAATATTTAAGGGCAAACAGGAAGAAAGGTTGTCATTGCAAACATTTATTGACCTAGAGTGCTGGCATCGGCACCCCCAGCACACTTTTCAAATGAGGAAACACTAAATGAGGTTAAGTGATTTGCCCAAACCTGTCCATTAATTTACCCATCCTATAAGCAGCATCTTTTGTACACAGGGCTCTGTGACAGGTGCGGTGACAGGAATGGAGAGCCCTGGGCCCCATCCTGAAGTCATTAACAGTCTGGTAGGGGAGATAAGGCATATATGCTAATAACTAGACTACTAAGTAGAAAGTTCCAAACGCAATTAAGAGCACCAACGAGCTCTAGGAAGTACCGGGAGTTTAGAGATGGGAGGGATCCCACCTCCCATTCTTGGTATGGGGAAGAACCAGGGACTGGCTCATGAGAAGGCACGAGAGCGGGACCTTGAAGACTGAATAGGATGTGAACATGTGGACATGGCAGAGAAGGGCTTCTCAGGGGAGGGGTTGTTGGGGTGAGTGCAGGGAAACAGGGTAGATTTGCTGAAAGGTTAGTTAATGAGACGGAGTGCAAGGCCTTGACTTCCAGGCAGAAGAGACTGTGGCTTAATCAGCAGATTGTGAATCCCAGTCCCACAAAGGCAGGGCCGCAGTCTTCTTGCTCATGCTAAAGCTCCCAAACCTTGTCACGTGCTCAGTATATATGCGTTGAATGAATGAATGAATCTGGACTGATTAATCCTCGCTGACATCTAGCTTGCTTTATTCTCGCAAGCCTGTTGCTGTCTTAGAGATACAGATAGCAATCCTTTTTTTTTTTCACAACTCTTACCCAATTAATTTGAACATGAATTTTGGGGTAAAAATAGGTAAAGATGGCAAGGTGAAAGGGAAAATATAAAAGTAAGATATACCAGATTTAGTAGGACAGTCTCAAAAGAGAAAGGTTAATTAAGAGAAAATAGTTTTTATACTTGGTGATATTATATTTGTATTGTGATTTTTGCTTTTAAATGTAATCTGAATTATATTTTTTCTCAATAAATGTCTTTTTTTTTTTTTTTTTT
>JAQZBX010060483.1:0-17302 GCA_029593785.1 Cabassous unicinctus | reverse complement strand
CATAAATATTTATGCACCTAACCAGAGTGCCCCAAAATTTATGAGGCAAACACTGGCAAAACTGAAGGGACAAATAGATGTCTCTACAATAATAGTTGGAGATTTAAATACATCATTTTCATAAATAGCTAGAAAATCTAGATAGAAGATCAGTAAGAAAGAGAGAACTTGAGTAAAATGATAAATGAACTAGACCAAACAGACATATACAGAACATTGTACCCCAAAGCAGTAGGATATATTTTCTTCTCACATGCACATGGATCATGCTCCAGGATAGACCACATGTTCAATTACAAAGCAAGTCTCAATAAATTTAGAAAGATTTAAATTTATGTACAAAACATCTTTTATGACCATAATGGAATGAAGCTGGAAATCAATAAGAGGCAGGCACTGGAAATTTTTAAAAAATATATGGAAGTTAAGTAACACTCTCTTAATCAGCCAGTGAGTCAAAGAAGAAATTACGAGGGAAATCAGGAAATATCATGAGATAAATGAAAATGAGAACACAACCTATCAAAACTTATGTAATGCAGCAAAGGCAGTGCTGAAAGGGAAATGTACAGCCCTAAATGCTTACAATAAAAAAGAAGAAAAAGCTAAAATCAAAGTTCTAACTGCACACCTGGAGGAACTAGAAAAAGAATAGAAAAGTAATCCAAAAGCAAGCAGAAGGAAAGGAATAACAAAGATTAAAGCAGGAATAAATGAACTTGAGAATAAAACACAATAGAAAGCATTAACAAAACCAAAAATTGGTTCCATGAAAAGATCAATAAAATTGGCAAACCCTAGCTAGACTGACAAGGAAACAATAGAGAAGACACAAATAATATTAGAAATGACAGGGGGTACATTACTACTGACCACAAACATACAGAAATAAAAAGGGTCAGAAAAGGATATTATAAACCACTGTATGCCAACAAATTAGATAACCTAAATGAAATGGAAAAATTCCTAGAAACATACCAACAACCTACATTGACTCTCTAAGAAATAGAAAACTTCAATAGAACAATTACAAAGAGTTTCAGTCAGCCATAAAAAATAAACCTACCAAAAAAGAAAAGCCCAGGGCCAGGTGGCTTCACATGTAAATTCGACCAATCATTCCAGGAATTAATAGCAATTCAGCTCAAACTCTTCAGAAAAAAATTGAAGAAGAGAGAGAATGACCTTACTCATTCTATGAGGCCAATATCAACCTAATACCAAAGCCTGATAAAGATACTTCAAGAAAAGAATATAACTAACAAAACTTTCTTATTAAGATAGAGGCAGAAATCCTCAATAAAATATTTGCAACCACATCCAACAGCACATCAAAAGAAATAAGCACCCTGATCAAGTGGGTTTTATCTTCGGTATGCAAGGGTGGTTCAACATAAGAAAATCAATTAATGTAATACATCACATGAATGAACTGAAGAGAAAAACCACATGATCATCTCAATTGATGTAGAAAAAGCATTTGACAAAATTCAGCATCCTTTCTTGATAAAAACACTTAGAAAAATAGGAATATAAGGAAACTTTCTTTACATTACAAGGGGCATAAATGTAGAATCCACAGCTACCACTCATACTTAATGGTGAAAGACCAAAAGCTTTCCCTCTAAAATCTGAAACAAAACAAGGATTTCCACTGTCACCACTGTTATTCAACATAGTACTTGAAGTTCTTTCCAGAACAATTAGGCCAGAAAAAGATATAAAGCACACACAAGTTGGAAGGGAAGAGGTAAAACTTTCAATATTTACAGATGATATGATCGTATATATAGGAAGTCCCAAAAAATCTACAACAAAGCTAATAGCACTAATAAACAGTTCAGCAAAGGGGCAAGAAGTAAGATCAACATGTAAAAATCAGTAGTGTTTCTATACACAAGGAATGAGCAATCTGAAAAGGAAATCAAGAAAAAATTCCGTTAATAATAGCAACTAAAAGAATCATATATCTAGGAATATATTTAACTAAGGATGTAAAGGACTGGTACACAGAAAACTACATAACTCTGCTGATAGAAATCAAAGAAGACCTAAATAAACGGAAGGACATCCCATGTTCATGGATTGGAAGACTAAATATTGTTAAGATGTCAATTCTTCCCAAGATGATTTACAGATTCAACATAATCAAAATCAAATTTCCAACAGCTTACTTTGCAGGAATAGAAAAACCAATTATCAAATTGATTTGGAAAGGTAAGGGGCCTCAAATAGGCATAAACATCTTGAAAAAGAACAAAGTTGGAGCATTCACATTTCCTGACTTTAAAGCATATTACAAAGTTACAGTGGACAAAACAGCATGGTACCATCACAAGGATAGATATATTGAAAAATGGAATTAAATTGAAATGTCAGAAATAGACCCTCACACCTTTTACCAATTGATTTTTTACAAATTTCCCAAATCCACATATTTGGAAAAGAATAGCCTCTTCAACAAATGATCCTGGGAGAACTGGATTTTCATATGCAAAATAATGAAGAGGACCCCTATCTCACACCATATACAAAAATTAACTCAAAATGTATCAAAGACCTTATTATACATACTAGGACTATAAAATTCCTAGAAGAAAATGTAGGGAAACATCTTCAGGATCATATGATAGACAATGGTTTCTTAGACTTTATACCCAAAACACAAGCAACAAAAGAAAAAAATAGATAAATGAGACCTCCTCAAAATTAAAACTTTTGTACATCAAGGGACTTTGTCATGAAAGTGTAGAGACAACCTACTCAATGAGAGAAGATATTCCGAAACCACACATCTAATAAAGGTTTACTAAAGACAGTTTATAAAGAAATCCTACAACTCAACAGTAAAAAGACAAAAACTCAATTTAAAAGTGGGCAAAAGACTAGAATAGACATTTCTCCAAAGAGGATATACAAATGACTAAAAAGCAAATGAAAACAAATGCTTAACATTATTAGTTATTAGGGAAATGAAAATCAAAACCGCAATGTGATAGCATTTTAAATCCATTAGTATGACTACAATTTTTAAAAAAACATAAAATTACAAATGTTGGAGTAGATGTGGAGTAATAGGAACACTCACCCATTCCTTGCAGGAATGTAAAGAGGTGCAGCTGCTGTGGAAGACGTTTGGCAATTCTTCAGGATGCTAAGGATAGAATCACCCTATGACCCAGCAATCCAACTACTAGGTATATACCCCAAAGAATTGAAAACAGGGACTCGAACAGATATTTGCACACCAATGTTCATAGCAACATTATTTACAATTGTCAAATTATGGAAGCAACCTAAGTGTCCATCAACTGATGAATGGATAAACAAAATGGGGTATATACACACAATAGACTATTATTCAGCTGTAAAAAGGAATGAAGTCCTGATGCAAGTGACAACACAGATGAACCTTGAGAACATTATGCTGAGTCAAATAAGTCAGGTACAAAAGGAAAAATATGTATGATTTCACTGATATGAACGAATTATTATAAGAATACTCATAGAGTTAGAACTTGGAATATAGTTTACCATGGGATAGATTGAGGTAAAGAGTGGGGAGCTGATGCATAATTTGTATGGAATTTCTATTTAGGTTGATTGTAAAGGTTGAAAGTGTGTGGTGGTGATGGTAGAACATAATTGTGAGTGTAATTAACAGCATTGAACTATGTATGTGAATGGTGTTGAAAGAAGAAATTTGGGGTCATGTATGTTACTGAAGGAAAGTTAGAGGATAAAACATGGACCATACAACACAGTGATACCTGTTGTGGATGATGACTTGGTTAATAGTACAAATATAAGACGGGTCTTTTATGAAGTGTAACAAATGTGTGTCACTATTATAAAATGTTAATAATAGGCTGGTACATGGGGAAAATACATTTAATGCAAACTGGAATATAGTTAACAGTAACATTTTAATTTTTTTCATCAATTGTAACAAAGTTAACACACCAATGCTAAGCATCAGCAATAGATGGGTATATGGGAATCTTGTATTTTTTTACATGACTTTTATACAAACCTAGAATTTTTGTAATTAAAAAAATCTGAAAATAATTTTGAAAAACCAGCATTATGCTAAGTGAAAGAAACCAGACACAAAGTACTACATATAGCATGATTTCATTTGTATAAAATGCAAATATAAATAAATCTATAGAGACAAAATTAGATTAGTGGTTATTTAGGCCTGTGAAAGATAGTGGGAATGAGAGATGACTGCTAAAGGGTATAGGTTTTTTCTTTTGGAGAAATGAAAATGTTCTAAAATTAATTGTTGTGGTGAATGCACAACTCTGTGACTACACTAATAGCCATTGATTACACACTTTGGATGGATTGCATGGTATTTGAATATGTATCAGTAATACTGGCTCCGAGGGATTACTACCAAGCACCAACTAGCAACGCAACTTGAAAAAGACCTTGACCAAAAGGGGGGAAAGGTAATGACAAATGAGTTTATATGGCTAAGAGATTTCAAAGTGAGTCATGAGGTCATTCCATAGGTTACACTTATGCACATCTCAGCAGGATCTCATTGACTGCCAAAGTAGATACTACCCCAAATAGTGGGGCTCCTGAGGGCTCTGGAGACACCCAGACACTATAGTCAGCGTAGAGAGCTCAGGAGTTTGGTGCCTTGCCAGTGGGCCCTACTTTGGAATTTATGATCCCCAGAGTGACAGAGTTGGACTCTGTTGTGGTTTCCCTACACATGGCTCTTCTGTCCTTCTATTTGAACCTATAATTAGTACCAGAGTTGGTAGGTGTGCATCCAAGAGACTTAAATCTTGGGGCTGTCCATGTGCCAACTGGGTCCTGAATCTCAATGGAGTTACAACACCTACTCCCCAGTTCATTGGTCTCATCCAGGACAACTAACATGGAGGTGATGATGGGCAACTACCTTACCAAGGAACTTAGAGAGTCTACAACTGCAAGCAAGAAAGTCTCATCCATCCACCCTATGGGATCACAGCCTCCTCCCAATCTGAGGTGGAGTGCACATCACCATCCCAGAATCCTCAGGATTGGGGAATGAACTATGGATTTCTCAGTCCTTACACTTACCATGAAACTAAGTGCCTCCATTCATTCAAACACTATTTACTGAATGCTACATAAAGTATCTCAACCCAATAAATATTGTATACCACAAAAAATCAATTATGTGAGTGATAGACTTTAGTTAATAGCACAATTATAATAATATTGTTTAAACAATTGTAAAATGTACTACACTAATGCCAAGTGATAATTAATAGGGAAAACTGCATGTGTGAAGGGGGGTTATATGAGAACTCTGTATTTTCTTCATGATCTTTCTGTAAACCTACAACTTCTCTAATAAAAAATAAAAAATAAAAAAATGCTTTGAAAAAGAGCCATAGACAAAACCCATACACAAAGGGTGGACCCAAATCTAAACTATGAATTTCAGTTACTAATTATATATTGATATTGGTTCATCAATTGTAACAAATGTATGACACTAATGCAAGATACCAATATTAGGATGTGTGGGGGAAGGCAAGAGGAACATGGGAACCCTGTGTATTCCCTCTGCAATTTTTCTGTAACCCTAAAACTGCCCTAAAAATAAAGTTTATTATTTTAAAAATTACATTATATTTAAGTGTACTGAAACACTTAAATTAAAAGGCAAAGATTGGCAGACTTAATGGAAAAGCCCAATCGAACTGAATGCTGGCAACACAAATCTCACTTTCAATAAAAAGATACAAAGAGTTTAAATGTAAAACGATGGAAAAGATATGCCATGCAAAAGTAAACACAAGCAAGCTGGAGTAGCTATATTAATAGCAGACAAAATAGACTTCTGGATAAGGAGGGTTAAGAGTGATGCTTTGTAGTGAAAGAAAGGTCAATGGACCAAGAAGATATATCAATTATACATGAATATGTGTTTAATAATAGAGCTTCAGAATATGTGGAGAAAATACTGACATGACTAAAAGAAGAAATAGATAAATACAAAATCACAATTTTAGGCTTTAACGCAACACTCTCAGTAATTGTATAAATAACTAGAAAAAAAAAACAGTAAAAGAAGATCTTAACGACATTACCAAGCATCTTAACATACTTGACATTTATACAACACTACATTTAATAACTGCAAATATACATTCTTTTCAAGTGCAAATGAAATATCATCTCTAACAAAAATTTTGTGTCGATCAGTAAGAGGCCGGAAGTAAGAAGTGTATAGATAAATTTACTGTCCTTCCTCTCACCAGTGAACTGTCTGACATGCTTTCATTGCATAAGACTTCCTTGGAAACATCCCTTGTGACAGAGCAACCAGCCGTGTTTTCTTGTGATGCTTGATAATATACCAGCTCGTGTTGCTTTGCTTTCTTCCCTGCATCACTTCACTATTTCCACATTCTTGTTGCCCTAGGTTTGTGCCCTCCATATTAGCCTCAGGCTCAAAGAACTGGAACGAAGACAGTGCGAAGGAATAGTTACAGCAGATGCCATTACTAAGCACTTACTCTGTGCTAGGCACTGGGTGAATCCATGGCGTAAAGAATGAAAACGACATGGTTCCTTACTTTGGGAAATCATAATCTAATGAGACAGTTGTAGATATAAAAGCACAATCACAAAAGTGCTTAACTATTGAATTTGATTAGAACCTCCAAATTCAATAAACAATAATTTAGAAGACATCAAAATGTCACTAATTGCAATATGTAGATGCACCACTAAGTTTTTACTTTACCCCTTCAGTGCAAGTCCTGATTACTATGCCATGCCTGGCATTTGGACAGCCAAAAATAGATTACTGATTATTGGTATTACTAACACTGGACAGCTGGGAAGCTATCATCTCATCAGTAGGCGAAACCAGGACATCACTCAGAGATTGGTGCATAAACATCAGATTTTATGACATTTACTGCATAGGGGAGCAGGGAGACCTTAGTGCTCTATGCAATGCCCCTCTTCTTTAAAACCTTTTCATTGCTTTGGGTGAGCTACAGCAGACCAGGTTAGTAGCTTTGCTCTCTGCCAATGTGATCACTGAACCACAGTATTTAAGTCATTAATCTGTAAAATGTTTTGGAATATGTGGACTATGAAAGTATTTGATTTTGCATACTGCTTTTTATGTCCTGGGCTTCCCCAAGCACTTTGCAAAGGAACTAATTAAATTAAATTACTGGTATCACAGTGACTTTGTGAGCAAATGGAAAGTGCAGCATACACTTAGTTTACATAAGATCAAGTTTATTCCTAGGAACAAAATATTAGATTCATTCATTTGATAAATATATGTTGAAATCTCACTAGGTTCCAGGCACTTTTCTAGGGACTAGAATCTTATAGGTGGTAGTGATGAGAAAGGCAATTACCTAGTAAATGAATAAATCCATTCAAAGTGTACAATCAATAGTATTTGGTATAATCACATAGTTGTGCATTCATCACTTTAATCATTATTAGAGCATTTTAATTATTTTATAAACATGTTTTTTTCTAAAACTCCTGGAGGATATAGAAAAGGGTCTAGTGAGAGGGTTAAGAAAAACTCAGTGGTTTGACACTCTTACTCAACCATCAAGACCTCTTGGGAACATCTTGAGTTTCATGGAATGATCCAACAAAGAGAGGGATATTTTGCAGAAAGTCCCAGTCCTCTTTTTAGCCTGCTTTTTTTGGTTTGTGTTGTTGTTGTTCTTGTTTTCCACATTAGGTAGTGCATTATGCTGGCTATTTACATAATCCCTCATTCATTCATTCATTCATTTATTCATTCAAACAATATTTATTGGGTTGAGATATTTAGGTAGCATTCAATAAATAGTGTTTGAATGAATGGAGGCAGTTAGTTTCATGGTAAGTGTAAGGACTGAGAAAAATCACAAGTGTAAGATTCTAGTCCCAAAGGAGCTTATAACTGTATTGAGGAGATAAGATTATGAAATAACTAAATAAAACTGATGAAATGCTAATTAATTATATGGGACAATCTCTAAGTTCAATAAAGGAAGTTTTTTAAAAATAATCAGAGCTTAAGGAGGACAAAGAAGGGACCATTTGTTGTTGGCTGAATATATCAACAAAAGCACACTGCAGATGTGATATGAGATTGACCTTAAAGAAAGAAGAGAACTTAATTAGATGTATGACTAGGGGACAAAAGGCCATGATGGTAGCAGGTAGCCAGTGTGGCCAATATTTGTGTTCCTTGTTAGTGACATTACTCAAAGATATTCCAAATGTAAATTTGTTTCCAAGGGTCCATTCTTAGTATTCAAAGAAAATGGTAAATCTTACTTTAGTGGCACTATAATCAATGCAGTTTTTAATGAAGAGATTAGGAAGTAAATGGGGACAGGAATGGTGTACGTCTTATATCACATAAGAAAAGTTACCAAATTATTTGTTTAGTTTTCTCCCCTCCATAAGTGCCTCTCTCTCCCTCTGCCCATCTATCTTGTTCAGCTTCTCTCTCCTCTCCCATCTCTAGCCATACTTCAGCCTCCTTTCTGGATCCTTCCAGAACTTTCCACCTTGTTCCACTGCAAAACAATTTAAGCACCTCACAAGGTCTCCAGTTTGCATCCCCACAACTTACTACAAATAAAGACACTTCTTTGAAGGTTCTTTGAAGGAAAAAGCTATGAGAAGTGATTTTCAATAATATGGCATGGAGAGCAGTGATTATAAATTCTATTTTTCTTATTAGGTAATAAAATACAAATACAGAGGACTTTGGGAAGCTAGAAAGGCCAGAGATCATTTCTTAATAATCATTTATTTGTTAATTCCAAAATAAAATGTAGTAAGCAGCTAAGCTCTGGCAGATTACCTTTTTCAAAATTTGCTTTTACATACTTTGTTGCAGATAGCATAACTGCTGGGGTGTCTGATAACCACGCCTGTTTTGTTTTTGTGTTTTTGTGTTTTTTTCTTCATTTTCTTCTTCCCTCCGAGACACATACATCATTCTTTCAAATAATAAGAAACTTTCCTCAGGTCCCTTGCCAAGCAAGTTTAAACTGTAAAAACCTGAGTATACTTTCGGATAAGATGGCAGGCTGAAAGCACATGAAAAAAGTTGGGTTTCTCCTTTTTCAAGAGGCATATAATGGGTACCAGGGGGAGTGGTTTAAAAATTCCCTCCATGAGAAGCCAAGGTGAAGACCGAGACTGTAGAGGCAAGAAAAACAAACTAACCACAATAATCCACATGTATTTGAGGGATTGATTTTTCCCACTATTTTTTTTTAGTTACCCAACATGTGTCTTTATTAAATGACCCAGGAGAATTACAGTGTGGCAGAGAACGCTTAGATCTCCTTAGCCCAGAGCCAGTATTGTCAATTTATTGTCCACTCAAATTAAAAAGAGTGTTTTACAGGAGGAAATTGAACTGACTGTACTTTTATTTCTACCTTTTAACTTTAAAGTTTTGTTTGAATTCTCCAGTGAAGTGTCTGAGTTACTATATTTTAAAGAGCTTTCATTAAGTTGAAAGTTCACTCTTCTATGTTCATTCACTATGATTTAGAAGAGTGAAATCATTTGGCCTAATATCTCTGCACTGCCAAAGCATTGAATTCTGAACTAAATGATAATCAGCATTTCTTTGTTCCAATGCTGACTCAATTGAAAGGCAAAACCTGGATACCTACTCAATCAGAGAAGGAAAAGTCACTTAGCCTCTGTAGCTATCCTGGGTCCCTTACCTAAAAAAAAAATGTAAACCACCACTTGTTCTGAGACTTACAAATATCCAGGCTGGAGATATAGGTTTGAAATTTTCAGTCGTGGAAACACTTTGATGTAAGAACTAGAAACCAACTATTTCCTGCCTTAAATCTACATAAATATTTTCACTTCTTGTGTGTGTGTTTGTATGTGTTTCTCCACATTATTCTCTATATTTTTTGTCCTCACTTGGCCTGCAACTTTAACTTTTCCTACGCCATGCTTTTCCAGTATCCTGTTTTATTCCTCCTTTCTTATTTCAACTTACAGATGCCTATCATCCTGCATAATTTTTCTTTCTTTTTTCTTATTCTCAGATATACAATTAAAAATGATATATTAGAAAATATTATCACTTCACCCAAACTGAGTCTATACATTTTTTTCACCTTTATGTGCATTTTGGAAAAACTGGGATGTCTACCTGTATAAATTATAATTCTTTGGTTAAAACTAATAAAAATATACTTGTGCTAGTTTAAGCAAGACAATGGGTTTGTTGGAATGATTCTGGGAATCTTCTGGTACCACAGCAGTGAAACAGTTGGGCCTCAGGAATAGATGGGAATAAGGGATGTAACTGCAATTGCAATGGCTCTCTCACTTTCCTGGCTCTTCTCATTCATCGCACTAGTCTCCCTCATTCTTTCCTTCCCTCTCTCTTCTGTACTTTTCTCTATATACCTACTTCATTCTTCTTTCTCACTACAAAAGATTTCACAATCTACAAACTGTAAATAGCCTACAGACAACTGTGCAGTTTTACATGACATGCACAGAAAGACTGGATCAGACCATTTCTTGATCCAGTTTCAAGTTTCTTGGGAAGGGGATAAGGTACCAAATTTGGCTCAGGTGACCATCCTAACATAATCAACTAGACTAATGGATGAAGGTTGTATTGTAAGAATGCAACTCCTCCAATGCCACTAAATGGATAGAGTTAGGAAAGTTATATTTTAGTTATCTATTGCCACTTATCAAACTATATCAAAACTTGGTGGTGTAAAACGTTAAGCGTTTGCCGGAGAAGTGGTTTGCAAATGAGGAGAGGAGGAGCAAGCTCCCAGGAGCTGCTGTCAATATCCAAGATGGTGGCCATGGGTGGGCGTGGCTAGACTTTGGGGAGCACCGAGAGGTGCGAGATCATGGGGGCCACTGAGAAGCCTGGTGAGAAGGGTGTAGAGGAGGAGGAAGAGAAAATAAAATATTAATATTTTATTAATATTTTCTTTATATAAAATTCTTGTCTCTACAAATATATTTTAAAATTATTGTGACCATATTTTTATATATAGCAATAAAAATGTTGGATTGCTTACAGTGATTTTATCCAGATGAATTTCTATTACAGTTTATTGCAAAATATTTTGTACAAATTGTTTTCTATAATATCCTTTCTATTATAGGTGGTTTCTACTCATATTCTCAATCTCTAAAGTAAAGAAATTAGGCTAAGCAGATAACTTATTAATTATGAAAGCCTTACTCAGTGGTTGAGTTGAATACAAATGACCTATGGTGCATGTTACTGAATTAACCCAGACATACATATTGTTTTTTAAAAATATTTTTAAATATTTGCTTTATCAGAATCACACATTAGCCCTTGATCATTAAAGTCTCATTCCTTTCTTCCATCTCTTCATATTGCATCTTTCTCCTCAGTCTATAGAAATTCTCAAGTTTAATTATGCTAAATTTACCACAAACTTATCCTTCAAAATGCACCATGAATAGTTATGGCCACACAGAGTGTTCAGGGTTTTTCATTTATGCCTTATTACCTCAGGGATCTTTAGGAAGCATTTACTTCACAATTTTAAATTTTGTACAATAGCATAATGAATGGGAATACTAATTCCTTGCCTATTCTTAAAAAGATGGTATATAGTAATATATTAAAATGATCAGCATAGAGCATGGCTGCTTCTTAATATCCAGTAAATAGATATCAGAAATTGCTCATTTTAAAAACTGCACTGGAAATCTTTACATTTCCATTGATGTTTTAATATTGATTTTATTTACTTTTGTAGATTTCCATGAAATGTCATCATAACTCTTTTTTTGCCTGTAAATTTCTTAGCTCTCCTTTTAAATCTGGCTCAAGAAATATCTCATACTTTTTGATTCCACTGTTTCAATATCAAGGGAATCTTGGTAACAATATATTTCCAATATTTTGAGTCAAACTGTGTATTCACAGACAGAATTCAGGTACCATATTTTTAAATATGTAAAGTTAATAACTGAATCAGAAAAATCCAGTCTACCTTATGAGCAAAAATGTGTCATATGGGGAAGAAATAATTAAGTGTGCAAATGATCTAGAAGCATAAGAGTGCTGTGTCAGAGAATTATTCATTGCTAATATCAAAGAAATAAATTGAATATTATATAAAAATATACCTGAAAAGTCAGAGAAGATTATCTTCCATAACTTGAATATATCTTTGAAGTATTTAAAAGATTGATAACATCCATGATCCTGCCTCTTCCTTCACTGAATAAAATTCATGGAATCTCTTATTAGGTAGACATACTTTTAACAACCATTCTGCTTCTGGATTCTTTTATATATATGTGTTTTTTTTTCTTTTGAAAGGATGCTTATGCCATCATACCTTCAATGGGACCTGGTTAACTGTCAGTCTCAGTCTCAAGAGAACCAGCTTTCTGTCTACTCCTAGTTGGTAAAAATTCCTTCTCTATGCCCTTGAGATAAATTAAATTTGTAGTGGTGTTTCTTTGAAATAAAATTAGTAAATAATTTTTTGTTAAACTAATTATTCATTAATGTTTCCTAATTCAAAGGTGAGTCAATATATTTTCAACTTTGTATCAGAATATAAATGTCATTTTTATATAGAAACTCCATAAAATCTGGTTAACCCTGAAAGAAAAGATTTTCTAACAATTGATTACTAACATTATGGCATTAAGGAAAATCATGTGCAGATTAAAAATTACTGAAAAAAATAAAAATCAATTTTAACCAGCTACTACATTTAAGAAAATTAAATACCTTAGAATTGATTTTAAAAGGAAAATATGTAAAAAATTAAAACAAAAAAAGTGGTGTGGCACAGAGTGGCACTCACTCACCAAGTGTATTTTGAATAGATCTTCGCACTAGGATGTAATCACTAAAGTTAGGTTCCCTTCAGAATGTAAACTATTACCTCTAAAAAGACTTTAAGGAATGAGGCAATAGTCATTGTTCTGAAATTTTTTTACTAATGACTGGCAATCTGGAAAGAAGTATAATTTGTGACAGGCTAAGAAATTCTATGGAAAATCTTAGAATTGAAGGCTCAAAAATAGATGTCTCTATGTACCCTACAGTTTACCACCGAGTTATAAAAACCAGGCTGAATTTTGGTGAATAATGATTAGAAGTCAAATCTATAGAAGCAGAAATCCCCCTTAACATTTTGACACCCTCTTTAACTTCTGAATTGATAAAACAAATGTATTCCCATATTGGCTTTTTAAATTTAAACTGTTGTAATATTTTCCTGGTTGAAATATATGAAGAAAATACAGACTCATGCAAATACATGGTTATGAAATGAAAGGACTATATTCATAACACTTTTAGAAAATTGTCATTTTCTTCTGATTCTACACCAAAAGTCAACAAATGGTAGTTTCTTAAAGAAGGCTTGCAATTTTTAATCTGACATCATATTAACAGCTTTTCATACTCTCTAGGATTTAAATTCATTGATCTATTAAGGCATTTTGAGAGTATCTTATACTCATGTATGATTTCATAACATCATGAAGTTTCAACTGGAAAATATTGGTTCACAGAGTGGTGCCGATATTCCAAATACCATGTATTTCATTATATCTTACCAAAATAATTCACATTTATTAAAATTGAAAGAGACCAAAATCAGTCATATGATATATATTACACTAAGCTTTAATTTTTAGATTGAGCTAACAAAGGATATTTTAGTTTTAACTATATAATCTGATACCTGTAATTTCTTGCATGGAACTGTGCATCATTACTTATTCATGACAAGTGTCTTTATCACAAAGTAGGTTCCTGTTTTGCACTCCGTAGCAATTTCCTGTTTCTTGCTCCCTAACAAGCTCCTGTTTTTCTTCTCCCTCTAATAAAACATACACTGGATGGAGAAGCCTGAGGCCAAGGGCACTTTAAGGAGCACAGTGAACGTTGGCGAAAACAGCAGCTATGAGCTCACCCCTTCTCCCTCCTCTGATGCCCACTTTGTAGACCCCAGTTTTTAGGTGGACTCAGCCAATAGCACCCCTGCCCTCATCTCTCTTTGTCTAATTCTAGCAGAGACCACTGCCTCTTTTCTTCAGGGAGGCAGATTTGGGACTTGCTCTTCTGACCTCTGCTGGCTTCTTAATACACTTTTTCCCACATGTGATCAAGTGTTCTTGCGGTCTTTAGTTCTTTGCATTGGGCAAGGACCCAGAGAAGCCACAGGGTTTCCCTTCAATATCAACATCAATCTTATTAAGTTCTTTAAGTTTGGGGAAACTTGCATGCTTATGTGGAGGACAAAAGTTCTCTAAAATTCTAAATTCCTTTGAAATTTTAATTTTATTATTAGCAAATATTTTTGTCAATTGTTCCTATAACATTCCTTTTCTAGAAAAGACCTGTCAAGCAGCTAAATATATTTTTCTGTAGTCTGTCTTTTAGTAATAACCCATATTTAATTAGTGGCATTTGTAATTTGTTCCATTCTATTTTATTCTTGATAGATCAAGGAAGGAGGTAATCAACTTGGTTGACATCAAAACTCAAAACTCCACTCTCTGCTCTGCTGTGTAATTTTCTCTGTGCATCCCTGCACACCAAAGGAGCAGGATCTCAATGTCCCACTGGCTTGGCCCAATCAAAGCCCTAATTACAACTCAATCAAGTAAAAGTGAAGCCTCTGAACCAATACAAAACTAATTTGCCCAGAGGAACAGACCAGTCTATAAACATAATCCAATATCTATTTTTGGAATTCAAAAACAATGCCAAACTGCCACATTAAGATAAACCAGTAAGTCAAATCTTCATTATGTACTCAAGATTACTGGATGAACACATTTAAAAGAAAATTGTACAAGAATTTTTATAGTAGCTTGGCTCATACTAAAATGTGGAAATGGTTCAACTGTGCATCTAAGAAAACTGAAAAAAAAAATGTGTGGTTTATTTATGCAACAGAATAGAACAAAAATTTTTAAACTAATAGACAACTAGCACACCCAACACTATGGATGTATTTCAAAAATATTATTTTGAGTTTTCCAAAAACACCTTGCACCAGAGTGACTAGAGCATGATGTAATTTATGTAAAGTTTTATGGCAGGAAAAATTAAACAAGTATAAAATAAATAAATCATGGACAAGTAGTTGTCCCTGTGTATTGGAGAATGTTTTGAGGATTAACTGGGAAGGAGAAAGGAAACTCACTGGAATGTTGGTAAAAATGCTTTGTTTGATAGGGGTTTGGTTTATAGTGGTGATTTTTTTTCAGGTTAAATGAAACATAAGAATTAAAGATGCATGCATTTGGTTGTAGAATTTGCCTAAAACAATAAGAAACATACTCAAATAATTACCTTCAATTAATGATAAATACTCTGATGTGTTTAGGAGTGAAAAATAATGATGTTTGCTACTTAATACTAAATGCAAAGAAAATTTTTAAAAAATACAGAAAGAAACAATGATGGTTGAATAGATGGAAAGAAGGAGGGGTTAATAAATGTTTAAAAATTGTATAGCAAATCTTCATTCTACCATGTAAGTTAAAGTGACAGATTACAGATATTCAGTATAAATTTTAAAAATCTTTATCTCATTTCCACATCACAATAAGTTCTGCACCATACATACTGAAGGAAAATAAAAAAACATAACCACAATAAGGTACTGTCACAAATTCAGTAGGTTGCAAAATAAAGACATAAAAGTAAAAGCACATCTTTCTGGGTTTCATTGTATAGTTGGAGATAAATAAAAGCCACAACTGGAAGGTGAAGAAAATAAGATTTGGTTCATTTGTGGGCTAATCTTTATTTTCGTCTTGGTTTAGTTTTTTATAAAACAAGATTCCTGAAGTAGATTGATATATTCTGTTAAAGACTGCTAGTGATCCACTCTGTTTACACTGTTGCATCACAAGGGACTTACCCAGAAACCATGGCCTGCTGGAAGGTGTATATATTTACAAAAACAAAAAAAAACCACCCACCCTTTGGGAAATAAGGTTGCAATCACAAACTCAAAACTGTGGCTTCTTGTATAGTTGCAATATCCTGATTCCCAAAGTTAGTTACAGTGGTTCTTATTGTTTTTGTGGCAGAAGGATTTATTCAGATTGTTGTACTCTTCATTTGATGTAACAAAATGCTATTAATCTAGAGGGAGTGGATGTGGCTCAAGCAGTTGGGTGCCCGCCTCCCACAAGGGAGGTCCTGGGTTCGGTTGCTGGTGCCTCCTATGGAAGATGAGCAAGTCAACAAGTTGACACAAAGGGCTGGCCCAGTGAGCTGACACAAGGGAGATGACACAACAGGGAAACACAATGAGAGACAACAAGCAGGGAGTGCATGTGACTCAAGTGATTGGGCACCTCCCTCCCATATGGGAGGTCCCGGGTTTGGTTCCCTGTGCCTACTAAGAGAAGACGTACAGACCAGACACACAGCACAGACAGCAACACAAACAACGTGTGGAGGGGGATGGTGGGAATAAATAACTAAATCTTTTTAAAAATGCTGTTAATCTAAATATTTGTAAATAAAGTACCTATATCTAGATTAAGTTAAAAAAAATCAAAAAATAATCTGGAAACACCAATTGTTAGTGAATAGGTGGAACAAAGGAACTACATATATTTTATTAGTGTGTGTATAATTGTATAGAAGCAGTGGAATACTGTTGGATACTGTTTCAGTCAGCTATGACTATGGTAGGTTGCAGTGACCAATGACACTTATTTCTCGATGCTAAGAACAAGAAATATTATTTTCTACTTATTACACATGTTCCATGTGTGTTGGCTCTTACTTTACTACACACCATCCACATTCGTTGTCCAGGCATCTGGAACAGCTTGTATTTGGAACATCACTGGTTCTTGTTGCCTGATGAATGGAAAGATAGAGTAAAGATATACACATAAGTTAGCTCTGAAATCCACGTTCCTTGTTTTTGCTCGTATTTCATTGGCAAAGAACATCATGTGTCCCATTCTGTGAGTAATGAATTGGGACACAATAATTCCTTCCTACAAGTGAGGCAGCATAGTTTAGAGAAAAGGAAGATCGGCCAGAGCTGAGACCTGGCAGAGAATGTGGCTGTGAAACCCCACCTAGGTCCCTGCCATGAGGTCCCATTTGGTCAAGGGGAAGCCCTGGATGCCTTCAAAAGGCCTCACCTTTGGCCCCCTGAGAACTGATAGGTGGAGTATCCAATCAGAACATCAAACAGCAAACACCTGGGGCTGGGGGCCATGAATAATGGCTTAATAAGCAGAGCTCCACAAG
>JAQZBX010060481.1:0-17316 GCA_029593785.1 Cabassous unicinctus | reverse complement strand
CGCTCTCTCTCTCTCTCTCTCTCTCTCTCTCTCTCTCTCTCTCTCTCTCTCTCTCTCTCTCTCTCCACTACATTTATAAAGGGCTCCGTAGTAGGATTAAGACCCATTCTGAATGAGGTGGGTCACACTTTAACTGAAGTAGCCTCATCAAAAGGTCCTACTTACAATGGGTTTATAACCACAGGAGAGAATTAACTCTAAGATCATGTTTTTCTGGGGTACATACAGCTTTAAACCACCACACCATTGTGTAGCTCTGATCTAAGAAGAAATGAATAATTAGTGAGCCATTGGGTTACCACCATCTAAAATCTCTAGCACTTTCAAATACATCCTCACAGTCCTTGGCATTTGAGCAGTGGCCACAGTGACATCACTCATCTTTCTGACACTGTACAAGATGCTTTTTTTCTGTGCAATAGCACTACAAACTCTGATTGCTTGAGTCATGGGCAGTTCTTTGGTGGCTTTAATGCTCCCTGGTACATGGTCCTCCCAGAGCACACCATAGCAGCAGCCCCAAGGCCATTTGAACCCAAAAATATGAGGACTATAATATGGTAGAAAGAGCACAAGACTGTAGGAGACAGCATCTGAATTTAACTTCTTGTTCAGTCCTGCTTCTCTTATTACTTTAAACAAGTCATGTCCTTTCTCTGTGTCTCAATTATCTCACCTGTAAAACTAGTCAGTTGGACAAGATCATTGTTTCTACAACTGGGACCTACAGACCACCTGCATCTGAATCACCTGGGATGAATTTTTGGTAATACAGATACCTGGGTCCCTCCCCTGTCTAACTGAATTAGAATCTGTAGCAGGGAGGGAAGGGATGGAGGCATGGGAGAAGTAGAAGAAATGGAAGTTCACATTTTAGTAGCTTCTCAAGTAACTCTTATGCTTACTAAAATTTTGGATCCACTGAAATAGATGAATTCTTTTTAAAAAAATCAATTCAATTTTACTGATACATATTAATAAAGCATACAATCCATCATAAGTGTACAATCGATGGTATTTGGTATATTCACATAGTTGTGCTTTCATCAATTCAACAATTATTAGAGCATTTTCATTATTCCAATAATAAACAAAAAAAGACAAAAACTCATCATTTATGCTATACAGTCCCATGTTACATTTTTAAGCTTTCCTTCTAGTAGCATACATGACCTTAGACTTTCCCTTTCAACCACTGTCATACCCATATAATAGCACTGCTAGTTACAAACACTATGGTATGCTTTCACCTTTTCTATTCATTTCCAAAGATTAACAAACAACCTTTTTACTGTTCTGCACAGATTAACCATCAGCTTTCCATTCTCTAACCTCATTCTATTTTCTGATATCCTATATTCTAGTTATTAACTCCATGAGTTTTACACACTATATTTAGTTCATAATAGCTTAACCATACAGTATTTGTCCTTTGTCCCTGACTTGCTTCACTCAACATAATGTCCTCCAAGTTCATCCATGTTAGATGAACTCTTAAGTTCAGTTCATTTCTTCTTATGGCCAAATAATATTCCTTTGCAGGGATATATCACATTTTGTTTGTCCATTAATCAATTAATGAACATTTGAGTTGTTTTCACTTTTTGGTTATTATGAATAATTCTATTATGAACATTCATGTACAGGTTATTTTATGAACACATGTTCATTTCTCTTGGGTATATACCTAGAAGTGAAATTCCCATGTCATATGGTAACTCTATGTTTAACTTTTTGAAGAACTGCCAACCATTTTCCAAATGGGCTACACCATTTTACATTCCCACCAGCAATGTATAAGGATTCCAAATTCTCTACCCTTATTATTGTCTGCCTTTTTGATTATAGCCATCCTAGTGAGTGTGAAGTGGTATCTCATTGTGGTCTTGAATTGCATTTTCCTAATGATTTATGATGTTTAACATCTTTTCATGTGTTTATTATCCATTTACACAGCTTCTTTGGAGAAATGTTTATTCCAAAACTTTACCCATATTTTTAATTGGGTAAATTGTCTATTTATTATTGAGTTGTCAGAGTTCTTTATAGATTTCGGATGTAAGCCCCTTATCAGATTTAAGATTTGCAACTATTTTCTCTCACTCTGCATGTTGTCTTTTCATTTTCTTGATGGTGTCCTTTGAAATGTAAAAGTTTTTAATTTTGATAATTCCAATTTATCTATTTTTTCTTTTGTTGCTTGGCTTTGGGTGACATATCTAAGAAACCATTGTCTAACCCAAGATCAGAAGGATTTACTCCTATGTTTTTTCCTAAGAATTTTATAGATTCAGCTCATATGTTTAGGTCCATTTTTAATTTGTTAATTTTAGTACATGGTGTGAAGCAGGGGCCCAAATTCATTATTTTGCATGTGGATATTCAGTTGTCCAAGGACCATTTATTGAAAAGACAGTCCCTTCTTCATTCAAGTGTCTTGACACCCTAATTAAAATCAATTGATTATAAATGTAAAGATTTATTTCTGTATTCTCAATTCTATTCCATTGATCTATGTGTCTATCCTTATTCCTGTACCACAGTGTATTGATTATTGTAGCTTTATTGTAAGTTTTGAAATCAGGAAGTGTGAGGCTGCCAACTTTCTTCTTCTTTTTCAGGATTGCTTTGATTATTCTGGGGTTCTTGCATTTCCATATAAATTTTAGGATCAGCTTGTCAATTTCTGCAAAAGAGGCAGCTCAGATTTTGATTACATTGTATTATTGATCAATTTGGGGAAATTTTCTATTTTAACAATTTTAGGTTTTCCAATCCATGAGTATAGGATGTCTTTCCATTTATTTAGATATTCTTTCCTTTCTTTCTACGGTGTTTGTTTTTTTTTCAGTGTACAAGTCTTGCAATGTTTAGTTAAATTTATGTCTAAGTATTCTTTTTTAGTCTATTGTAAATGCATTTGACTTCTTAGCTTCATTTTGGTTTGTGCATTGTTAGTGTATAGAATTATAATTGTTTTTGGGTGTGTTAGGGGGAGAATAACCCCATGTTTAATTTTTTTAAAATAAGCTCTTTATTTTATAATAGTTTTAGACTTATAGAAAAACTATGAAGATAATACAGGGAGTTTCCATATACCCCATACCCAGTTTCCTCTATTATTAACATCTTACATTAATATGGTATGTTTGTCATAATTAATGGACCAATATCTATACATTATTACTAATTAAAATCCACACTTTAGTCAGATTTCCTTAGTTTTTATCTAATGTCCTTTTTCTGTTGCAGGATCCCATCCAGAATTTCATATTACATTTAGTCATCATGTTTTAGCTGTGACAGTTTCCCAAAATTTCTTTGATTTTAATGACCTTAACCATTTTGAGGAGTGCTGGTCAGATATTTTGTAGAATATCCCTTAATTTTTAATTTGTCTGACTTTTTTCCTCATGATTAGATTGGGGCTATGGGTTTTGGGGAGGAAGACCAGAGAGGTAAAGTGCCCTTCTCATCATTTCATTGATGATGACCTTGATCACCTGGCTGAGGTCGTGTTTGTCAGGTTTCTCTATGGTAAAGTTATTCTCTTTCCCCCTTTGCATACTGTACTTACTGAAAGGAAGTCTCTCCACCTTCTTAAAAGCAGAGTATCTAATAAATTATTTGGAATTCTTCTGCATGGGATATTTGCCTATACTGCCCCATAAATTTATTTAAGAAGTCATTTATTTATATCAGCATGTACTAGTGGATATTTGTTTTATACTTTTGGTTACAATCCAATTTTTTGCCTCAAATGGTTCCAGCTGTAGAATTGGGAGCTCTTTTGTTTGGTTCCTGTGTACTTCTTTTTTTTAAAGATTTATTTTATTTATTTATTTCTCCCACCACCACACCCCTCCCCCCCAATGTTTGCGCTTGCTGTCTGCTCTCTGTGTCTGCTCATTGTGTGCTCCTTGTGTGCTCTCTGTGTCTGCTCATCTTCTTTTTAGGAGGCACCAGGAACCAAACTCGGGACCTCCCATTTGGGAGGGAGGCACCCAATCACTTGAGCCACCTCCACTTCCTGCTTGTTGTTTCTCTCATTGTGTCTCCTTATTGCATCAGCTCATTGTGTCAGCTCACCATGCCAGCCCATCATGTCAGCTCACTGTCTTGCTTATCTTCTTTAGGAGGCACTGGGAACCAAACCCGGGACCTCCCATATGGTAAGCAGGTGCCCAACTGCTTGAGCCATATCCGCTTCCCTGTCCTTTTGACATACCCCGTCAATGTGGGATTTTTAAAAAATCACTTCCTTACTTTCTGGCATTACAAGATGTTCTTGGTTTGTCAGTGTATTTTCTGCCCCAATCTGAGGATCAGCCTTTTCTCCAAGGAGCCCCATATCCTTTTATTGGAAAATGGTACTAGAAACCAAGATCTGGGTACCAAATGTGCTTGTTGATACAAGAGTCCAGCTAGTTGCTTCCAGGACAGGAATTCAATTTTGTAATATTAAGTTTGAATCTCCCATTTGGCATCCAAGTAGAGACATATACAAAGTAGAAATTTTATATACATCTGGGGTAGAGGGAGGGTACTGAGCTGGAGTTACATATTTGAGTCATCACAAGAGAAATGATAATGAAGTCATAAGACTGGATGAAACTTCCTGGTAAACAAAACATTTAGCAATTGAGAGATGAGGAGTGAACAAAAATGGTTGAAGAGTGGCCAGTGAAACACGAAGAGCATTGTCCCAGAAGGCAAGTGAGAAAAGTATATGATTGATTTTTGTATATTGGTTTTGTATCCTATAACCCTGATGAACTTTTATTTAGTTCTAATACTTGTGTGTGTGTGTGTGTATGTGTGTATTCCTTAGGATTTTCTATATACAATATCATGTCATCTGTGAATAGACATAGTTTGGTTTCTTCCTTTCCAATCTTCCTTTCCAAGCTATTTCTTTCTCTTGCCTAATTTTCCTGGTTAGAACCTTCCATACAATGTTGAATAGAAGTGGTGAGAGAAGGCATCCTTTATTTGTTCTGATCTTAGAGGGAAAACCTATGTCTTTCACCATTAAATAAGATGTTAGTTGTGGGTTTTTCACAGATGTTCTTCATCAGGTTGAGAGAATTTCCTTCTCATTGTTGTGTGTTTTTTTTATCATGAAATACTGCTGCATCTTGGCAAATGTTTTTTCTGTGTCTACTGAGATGATTATGTGGCTTTTGTCCTTTATTCTATCAATATGGTATATTACATTTATTGATTTCCAGATGTTAAACCAACCTTGCATTCCTGGGATAAATCCCACATGGTTATGGTGTATAATCCTTTTTATATGTTGCTGAATTTGATTTGCTAGTATTTTGTTGATAATTATTGAGCCTATTTCATAGGGGATATTGGTCTGCAGTTTTCTTTTCTTAAACTGTCATGTAGTTTGAGTATCAGGGTAATACTGGCCTCATAGAATGAATTGAAACATGTTCCTTCCTCTTCTATTTTTTGAAAGAGTTTATGAAAGATTGGAGATAATTTTTCTTTAAACATCTGGTAGAATTAGTCTATGAAAAAAAAGCCTAGGCTTTTCTTTATGGGAAGTTGTTTTTGTTTTTTTGTTGTTGTTGTTGTTGTTGTTTTAATTTCTAATTCAATCTCTGCTTGTTGTGGTAGGCAGAATAATGGCCCTTCAAAGAAGCCCATGTCCTAATCCCCAGAATATGTGAATATATTAGGTTACATGGCAAAGGATATTAGGTTACATGGCAAAGGAAAACTAAGGTTGCAGATGGAATTAAGGTTGTTAATCAGATGAATTTCCCAGAGTTTGTTGCTGCTGCTGTTTGTTTAATGACTTTCTGAACTAATTTTGTAAAGTCTGTATTTTTTTTCCTATGTGACTACTGAAGTCTTTGCTCTGTTAGCTCAGTGACCAGCCAATGATTGGATGGAAATTTCCTTAAATGCATTGAATCAATAAATCTCTCAGTCTTTGCCTAGGGTTTCTGTATGTGTATATATGTGCATGTTTGTGTGTTGGAGGAAGCCTTCACTGCTCCAGCAAGTTACTCACAACTCTGCCTTTGCCTTCACTTACTGCCTGTGCAGAAATTCAAAGTCAGACAAAGGTGATTGCTTGTGGCTTTCTCAGGCCTTTTCTGAGCATTCACAAAGCCCTATTTAGACAGGAGGCCTTCTAGAGTTCCAGGAATACATCGGAGCTTTTCAAAACCCATCATGGACATCTCAGCCCTCAGTTTTTCCTTTTAAATGTTGTGGTCAGCTTCTTGTTAACCCCAACTAGTAATGCCTCCTCAGGGAGTTGCAATGTTAAACAATTGGCACTGATCATTTTTGACAAATGCTTTGTGGATAGGGCTGTACACACAGAATGAGCTCTGAGTTAGGTCAAATAAAGACAAGTCCTGAAAATAAAGCTTTTTACATGAGCTTCCAAACAGGTCAAATAATGTCACGTCTCTGGGAATACGGTTTTGGGGGAGTTCCAAACACTTTCCATCCCCCTGCAGTGGCTATGGCTGCGGGTTTCTGCAGCAACCATAGTTGTGAGGTTGTTGGTTTTCAAAGCCTCACAGAGCCTGTGAGAGGGGGACAGGTAGGGCAATTCAAAATGTCACAAGTCTTGCTTTTCTTATCCAGAATCAACTGCTTTCTTGAATAAATGCTCCTCGGGTTCTTGCTAGTCTTTAGTTAATTTCCACAGTTCTGAACAAGGGAATTTGACAGTTCTTGTGGCTTTTATGGAGGGGTGAATTTTTGGAGGTCCTTCCTCTGCCATCCTAGAAGTGTTTTTGTTTTACCTCAGAGCATTCTCTGAATCCCACCTAGCTGTGAGTAAGCATATTTCCAGAATTTCAGGGAACTTAAACACCCAGGCAATCCTCAACAATGAGTCAATGGTTAAATGTTCCAGCCTCCAGTTCTTCCAATGGATACTTCTGAGAAGAATTCTGAGTGCTTCTCGGAGATCTCAGGAGACTCTATGCCACATTGCTTAAAGTGACATTCTCAATAATGTACCCTTAAGTTAGCTTTTCCTCCTTCCCTGACTCACTCTCCCCACTCCTTCATTCCTGTTTCATGGGATCACCTCCCAAATAAACAACCTACACCCAAGTCATTTTCCCAGGCTCTGCTTCAGAGGGGACCCAAACTAAGATGCTATCAGTTCTGGTGACATGCATATAGTTGTGGCACTCATGAAATTCTGTGGCCCTTTGATTCACCACAACTTTATGGGTTTTAACCAAATCCAGATACACTCAGTGGGAGTATGTATCACTCATGTGTGTCCCAACGTAACAGGAGGGTGAGGGAGAGGCAATAAGAAGAGCTATTGTAAAACATCATGATTTATAGGACAGAAAAAGAGCACATAGCCTTGGTGGGGAAATCAGGATGTCTCCATATGTCACAGTCCCTGTGCATCCTAAACCAGATTTTGTAACTGGAACAGCAGTCTTCCTTGTACTAAGTTCATCATCCTGCAATCAACTAGAATGAGGTCTGGGCAAGCTCTTTCTTGGTTGAGCCCTCAGGTCATCACCACAGGGTCATGATAATAAAGATGACAATGCTGACAACAACAGAAAAAATAGTTACTGTTTTTGACTGCTGACCAGGTGAGGCACTTTGCACGCATTATCTCCCGGGGCCCTCACCGCAGCCACTTAAAGCTTAGAGTACTCCAGCTAATGACAGTTACACCTGGCAGGAATATGAGTCTGAGTTGCCTTCCTTTACTGGGTGCCAGAAGACCAGGGTGTTTGTCTAAATTGAATCTAAATTTACATAAAGTACATGTACATATCCAGACTTCCTAATGTTCTTTTGACTATATAAAATCTTATTAGCAGCATCCTTCCATCTGGAGTTTCTTGTTGCTATTCCAAGTGGCCATGAGATGCATTAGCCACTGGTACACATGGTTACTGTTACCTGGTGCTTACAGATAAACGTCCACCTAGCAGTTTCTATCAAAAAGTCAAGTGACAGACTCTGGAAGGATTTGAGGGGTCCCTGCCTTCACACCTATTTTCACACTGAAATCCAAATGCAGGTAAGGGGGCTCACCTCCCAGCAAGAAGCCTCTCTGGCACCACTGGGCAAGGAGTGTGGCTTGTCTAAGTGGCGGGGTTAATAAAAGCATAGGTTGAGCTGCCCTGATTCTGGGACCAAAGATATCTTTCAACTAAGGACTTGGCACAGACAACAAAAATTAGTTTGAAAATTGTAGAGAAGAACTGAATCCACCTTGTGGAATAAAATATGCATTTTTCTACACTGTTAATTACAAATAGCAGCTAACAAATTGTGGTGCCGATAACTCCTTGCTAGAATAGTTGTGAAACCCTTTGTCAAGACTGGTTTTCACTGAGCTGGGCACCTAATAATAACAATAATAAGAAGTTCTATTTTTTTTAGTAACTATTATGTGCCAGGAACTTCACATTCTTTACCCCTAATCTTAAGAAGTACTCTGTAAGTAAGGTAAGTAGTGCCTATATTATCTCCATTTTACAAGTGAGAAAATTACAGTTTGGAGAGGTTAACTTGCCTAACTCGGTATTTTTTATTTAAATGAATGAATATTTGTATGAATGAATGAAAGTAACTAAAGGGCTTTGTCTGGAAAAGCTTCCACTTTTGTCATATTTGTTCTGGAATATCCTCTGGACATTTTTTTCTCTCTTCAAAATCACATGCCAAGCTGGACTTCTCTTGATACTGGACCGAAAATACTAATTCCAGAGCAGTCTTATTTTTATCTGTCTGCAATTTCTCATACTTCTGTTTTTTGGAATACAGAGATTTTTTTTTTTTTTAACATGGTTAAGAGAATTTACCAACAATGCCCCTTTTTGATATTTCACAGATCTACATAATGCCAGAAATGGTGAAAGAATGACTCTAATGAGACCCTCTGCAAAATGCTTATAAATGCTTTTTGTCAAAATAAATGTTTCCTCTTGATTTATAAATGGCATTTTTAAAAGTTTGTTGGTTTCTTTTTTCCATTATAGTATTATAAACTCATTGCAGAAAGTTTGAAGGAAAAAAAAAGAAAAAATACAAAGAACTATTTATAAATACACATAACCCCACTCTTGGAAGACAACCCATGGTTAGCACTCTGGTGCACCCTATTTCCTTCCGGTCTTCTTTCTATGAATAGGGTTTTTTGTGTGTGGGGGGTGGGGGGTAGTTTTTTCATGCCTTTAATTTACCATTCTTTGTTTCTCTTAACCTTTAATCTTGGAAAAGTTTTTGTCTGTCCTATAGTCTTTATAAACAATGTTTTTAATGAGAGCACAAAAAAGATATTTATTGTAGTGTTTATTTTATTTAATTTGGAAATAGTCTATATGTTCAACAACTGGAGAATAGTTAAGTATTATCTATTTGAAGGCATTTAGTGCAAAGCATTTTCCAAATTTAGATTTATTATTTTAGGATGGGAACTTACGAGGGCAAACATTAAGAATTAATTTTAAGTTTTCATTATCTATTACCAAATCACCTTACAGCTTATGAAAATGTATGCTCCCACCAACAACTAATGAGAATGTCTATTTCACTGTAAACTCGCCAAACTTTGGATAACGTTTTGCAACTCTCAAATTAGCAAATATTTTTAATGACATTTCATTGGTGGAAGACTGTTATAAACCTCTAAAGCAAAATATAGGAAGGAAAGTTTACCTCCAAATTTATCTAAGTAAAAAACAATTATATGTATGCAGCTGTGTGTGTGTGCGTGTGTTCACCCTGTAATTCATAAGTCCTTTTCCCTATTAATTTTTTGTGCCTCTGACAATTGAATATTGTTTTAATGTTAACAGATTTGGCAAAAAGTAAAAAGCCATCCATTTGTTTCCTCACAATACTTTACTATTTAACTATTTCATGTTCACAACTGCTCACACATGCTGCTGTAAGTATGAGAGAAAAGATGGGCAGAGATTGCTAAAGTCTCTTCTAATTCTAAGTCCAACCAGAGGACTGAATTGTCATTTTTTCCATGTTTATTGCAGCAAGTGAACCAACACAGTCTAAAGATATATAAAGGCAAAGCTAATTACATCCCTCATGCCCACCACCTCTCCACTCCCCCCAGCCCGAGCTAACCAGTACTAACAATCCAGCATGCATCTTTCCACCTTTATCCTTTCTCCTGGTCCATGATACCAGTGCAAGCATACATAAAGACAGATGTTAGAGAGTCTTACTGAAATGTTTCCAGATGAAATTACATGGTCTTTGGGATTTGCCTAAAGCAATTCATGTGTTTAATTTAATTTTCTTAAAAATTCATTTATACATAAATACATACCCATATACATCCTTTTACATCAATAGAACTACATTTTACATGTTGGACTCTGAGAACAATCTATTTTTTTCTTTTTTTTTTTTTTAACCTGCTTCTCTCTCCCATCTCCATCCCCAACTCCACACACACTGACCTTCTTCTCTCCACCCTCAAACCCCATGGTATCAACCAAGATATACTCTTCTATATTTTCCATATACATGTAATCACATGCAACCATATTTATGCATATAGATTACATATATACATAAATATCTATGACTTGTCGGATACGTAGTGGGATTTGGGGCATGGTTTGCATCACAAAAGTCGGGTGATATTATGCATTTCTCTGCAACTTGACTTTTCTCCTTCGATAAGATTTTGTGGCAATCCCTGAAAGTCAACTGATTTCAATCTTTTTAATAACTGTTTGACATTCCATGATGTGAATGCATTGTAATTTAACAATTTCCTTCTTTTTAAGCATTTAGTTTTTTTTGACAGTTTTTTTGTCACTTCAAAAAGCAATGCTACAATAAACATCTTGAGCTCATATTCCCCCAACCATTGTTTTTGTTTCTAAGAAATTGATTCTCACCAATGGGATTGCTGGGTCAAAGGATATATGAACTTTTAGTTTTAAAAGATGTAACCAAATTGCTTTCTTCAAAGGCAAAAAGAATTTATAGCATTAAGGTATGAAATTTTTCTTTTCCCTGTGTCTCCATCAATGGTGCATGTTTTCACACCCATCACGCTAACAACAGTTCAAGAGAGAGATATCTTATTTCTACTTTAATTTGCATTTCCTGCTAGTTAGTTTGAGCATCTTTTCTCATTCTGTTGATCATTTGGATTGCTCTTTTGAGAACTATATATTCATATCATTTGGCCTGTTTATGTTTTTGATAAGTTGTAGATATCGGCCATCTGAATTGCAAATAACTTTACAACTCTATCATTTGCCTTTTGAGTTTGTTTATAGAATCTTTTGCCTTGAAAAGTTTTAAAAATAGTTTTCATACTGTCAAATATTTCTGTTTTTTATAATTCCTGTATTGCTCGTCTAGTTAATAAAGGCTCCCACATCTTCCTAACTGTATCTGCTGCCTCCTAGAGTTTCTCTTAAGGTCTTACACTTTTTGATTTTTTTAACAATAGCTTCTTTATTTCATGTGAAATTTATTTTTGTACCCAGTGTGAGATAAAGGTTCAAATTATTTTCTTCCAGATGGAAGTGGTTTCAGTGCAATTTATTAAATAGATTCTCCTTTCCCACAGAATTGAAATATGTTTTTGTCAAAAATGCTCTATTCTGTCTCATTGATCTATTTGTCTATACCTATGCCAAAACCATATTGCTTTGATTTCTGAAAATGTGGTATGGTCTAATAACTAGAAAGCAAAACCATTGCATAGTGGTTAAGTATACTGGCTTTAAAGCCAGGTTACCTGAGTTCAAATCATAGCTCTGTCACTTAAAAGCTTCATTAAAAATATTGCAACAGTATTAACAGTTCTAAGCTTTGGTTTTCTCACCTGTAAAATAGAGAGAAAAATAAAACCTACTTCATAGGGTTATTTGAAGATTACTAAGTTAATGCATGCAAAGTGCTTAGAGTAGTGCTCAATAGTAGTTATTCTTTTCATACTTTTCTGAACTATTTTCAAACATTCATTCTTCCATATTAATTTAAGGGCAATTCACTTCTAGGTACATACCCCAAAAAATGAAAGTAGGGACTTGAACAGATATATACACACCAATGTTCATAGCAGCAGTATTCACAAGTGCCAAAAAATGAAAGCAACCTAAATGTCCATCAATGGATGAATGGATAAACAAAATGTGGTATAAAAATACAGTAGGATATTACTCAGCCACAAAAAGGGATGATATTCTGATACTTGCTACAACATGGATAAACCCTGAAGACATCATGTTGAATGAAATATGCCAGCCACAGAAGGACAAATATTTTATGATCTCACTGATATGAAATAATTAGAATAGGCAAATTCATAGAGTCGGAAACTAGAACAAAAGCACCAGGGGCCAGGATGTAGGGAATGGGAAGTTAATCCTTACATTTTAGAGAGTTTCTGTTTGGAGTGATGGAAAAGTTTGGTGATGAATGGAGGTGATGGTAGCACGGCATCGTGAACAAAACAGCACTGAATTATATTTTTGAATGTGGTTAGAAAGGGAAAATTTTAGATTGTATATATATTACTAGAATTTAAAAATGCATATGACTGTACAATTCAGAGAATCCTAATGGAAGCCATGGACTATGGTTTATAGCTCAATTACAGTAATATTCTTTCATCATTTGTAACAAATGTGTAACACTAATGCAAGGTGTTAATAACACAGGGGTATATGAGAACTCAATTTTTTTGCAGGCTTTTTCTGTAAACCTACAACTTCTCTAATAATAAATAAAATAAGTTATGGGAGTTCTACTTGGAATTATGTTTTATTTATATGGTAATTTTTGGTTAATTGACTTTATACTAAAAAATATGAAATCTTTCTAATTTTTAAGATCTTGTCATATGTGGGTAAATAAGATTTTAGAGTTATTTCCTGAGATCCTGTGCTCTGTTGTTATATCTATTCAGAGATATTTTATAGATTTTTTGTTTCTATGGTGAATGGAATCTTTTTTCTCAATTCCATTTTTAAGTACTTAATGAAATATACAGGAAAGCAATTGATTTTTATATTTACCTTTATCCAATTAGTTTTCTAAATTGTCTTATTAATTCTAACAGTTTTTGCTTTTTACCAAAATCTTTTGGGTTTTCTAAGTATACAATTATCTCACCTGCAAAATTATTTGCTTTTAGCTCTTCATTTGCAATTCTGTTTATTATATCATTTTTTTCTATTTACTAAAACCCCAAGATAGCAGTAAGTAAAAATGATGGTAGCTGACATCCCTATTTGGTTTCTCATGTTAACTGAAAATCTTCCTGTGTATTGCTACTTGGAATTATTGCTATTGGAGCTGAGAAAAAGACTATTTTATTAAAGTTAAAAAATAATTTTATCTGCTATTTTATTAAATCCTTCCATCTATATTAATTAGTGAGGTTAATTTGTAGCCTTTTGGTTACATCTTGCATTATATCAAGGGTTGGCATTAATATTGTGTTGGCATCAAAAAATTATTCCATCATTTTCTGTAGTCTGAAATAATTACATAATATTGAATGGACCTATTACTTAAAGATTAAATAGAACTCAAATATAAAACCAGCAAGTCCTAAAGCCTTTTCTTAAATGGTAGATCTGTACTCACCTAATCTATGTATTCTATGACAGTATTTCCTAACTTCACTGATGATAGGAGTCAACTGGGGCTCTTGATAAATATAGAGATTCTAGAACCCTGCCCTGAAGATTCTGATTCTTTGTATCTAGAATAGGGTCAGGAATAGGAATTTGTAGTATTAACAAGTTGCAGGTGATTCTTATCACAAGTCTATGGTAATTAGTCAAGTTTTCCAACTCATTTTGAGTTAATATGGATAATTATATTTTGCTAGAAAATTATCCACTTCTCCTAAGTTTTCAAATTTGTTGCTGTTGAGTTATATATGGCAACATCTTATAATGTCTCCTTTACCAATCTTAATCATATATTTTCATTTCTTTTTTTTCCCTTTAATCAAGCTCCCAAGGCACTTATCTATTTTATCAGCCTTCACAAAAAACCAGCTTTCAGGGATAGCCTTTGTATATCACTTTAAATTTTCTATTTCATTTCAACTTCTTTCTCTTAGATTATATATGCTCAGACAGTCTATAATCCATTTTTATTTAAATATATATATATGGGGGTGGGGAGCAAGAGTCCTTCCTTGCCACTTTTTTCTCCCCTAAATATTTCCTTTATCGTGAGGACTTTGAATTAATTTGTTGTTTGCTCAAGTATTTTCCTCAGATGGGATCCACGGGAAATATATTCTCTGAATTCTTGCATACCCACAACAGCATTTTTCACCTGTTTAAATGAATTATATCCTGGCATGGCAAAGAATTTTAGAGTTTGGTCAATTTTTCTCAGTATTGTGGATTGTTATTCCAATGTCTATTGGCCACCAGGGTTGCTGACTAAAAGTTCAATACCAGTATGGTTCTTTTTCCTTTGTAATTTGTTCTTTCAGTCTAGAAGTTTGTTAAAGTTTCACTTTATCCTCCAAATTCAGCATAGATGTCTGTCTTTTCTCATCAGTTCTTTCTGGAATTCAGTGAGTCCTTTTAAATGCAGACTTAGATCTTTCTTTAGTTCAAATAAACTTTTTTTTTTCTGTAATTCATTCAGGGTGTTTTGTTTGTTTCTGTTTTTAATAATTTTTTTCTTCTCTACCTTATTCTGGGATTTTTATTATTCCCATCTTAGGTCTTCAAGTTCTATTGTCCAAGTCTCTTATCCTTTCCCACATTGTTTCTTTTCTCTTTATAATTTTGTTTTGTGGTTTGATATATTTCTTCTACTTGACCTCCCACACCGCTAATTCATCCACTCAATTTCCCTAAGAAATATTTTATGCTGTTTTGAGAGCTCCACAGGTGCTTTTCGTTTGTTTGCTTTTTTATTTTTTGGTTTTTGTTCAAGTTGTCTTTAGTCTTCCCCAGTAGATTTATTGTGTTAAGAGCTAATCTCGCTACTTTATTTACCCTTCTTCTCTATGACTGCTGGCCCAAGAAGGGTAGTGTCATTTTCCTTTGTCTGTTTTTTAAGATACTTTAGCAGTAGCAGTCTCTGACACTGTGACCCATTGCATTGGTGAAAGGTTGTCAGTCCCCTGCTGAGGAATGGGGAGGAAGCCTTTCTTCTCTGAGGACTTCTCATGTTCTCTCAGCCTCACAAATGGAGAGGTCCCAGTCCTCCTCTTCAGTTTTATGGGGCCAAGAACATCAGGCACACTCATGTTAGCTAATGTCAACCTTCTTCCTAAGCACTCAGGGATGTCCATGTGCCAAGCCCTCCCCAGGAACTGCAGCTTTCAAATCTCTCCCCCAGGGTTTATCTGGGCTTTATCTGGCTTTGCAGTGAAGGAAAGCTCAACAACAGGTCTCCACCTCATACCTTCGAGGCCCTTCCTGCCTCCCAGTCCAATTCCTGTTTGACCTAGGATAGGTTGTTAGGTCAGAGTCATTAGAAATGGAAATGAAGGGACGGTGGCACATGTTGAGCCATCATCTTCCCAGGATGCCTTGCACCATGTTTAATATATACCACGATTATCTAAGTTCTGCAAAGCTTGTCATTTACAGATATATGTGCCCCCCACACACATATTACCTATCTCCACCTGGCCCACTTCACCCCCTTGAAGACCACTCCTGCTTGGGGGATGCACCCAAGCAGTAAACCCACCCTCAAAGGACCTGTTCCTGAAAATGAAGTGGACATTTCTCCTGTTTTTGCTCTACCCAATATCTTTCATCTTGGAGATAATTTCTCACTGTATATGTCTTGAAGTGGAAGCCAAAGTGACCCAATAATTCTCCTCAGCCCTAATAGATAAAGTAAAGGACATAAGTCCAACCAACCAGATGCTTTCATCAAGGGCACTGACAAAGTCAAAGATATAAGGATAGCTGAGAAATTATATATGGTGATAGCAGTGTATCACAAGTCTAGTGATGGTGGCACCAAGAGATGGTGAAACTCTGGCCATGCTTACTGCGGTCAGACCTCCATTTGTTCCTATTTCCCAAGCCTAATTCTTCAGAATTCCCATTGGTTCTGTGAGTTGCCTGACAATTACTTTAAGTTAGCTGAGGGTGATTTCTGATGTATACAAGCAATACCCTGATGAATACAGAATGCCAGAAAACTCCTTAATGTCTAGGAACTTACTAGATGGTTATACCTCAAGTCAGATGAACTTGGTTTGCCTGATCCAGGATGGCATGCCACACTAGTAGCTATGGCATTAACCACTGCTGAGCAACACCAGGTTTTATCGCTATCCTTTTATACCCTCTCCTCCCCCAACACACTTTGGTCTTCCAGTGAGTGACTACAACCCTTGAAATGACCAACATTCTTTTCCTGTAATATAACCAGATCAGGTCATAAAAGTAGAAAAATCCAACATGTCAGATGACTTGGTTTTTTGGTTCATATTTTTTTTAGATGACAGTCATATGATTTTGTAATAACATCCTCTGGGATATCATTCATTTTAGTACAAGAATATACAAAATATTAAGTTAATAAAAATATCAGGCTGAAACTGGGTAGAGCATTCTGACAGAGGTTATTAGAGGTTGCTAGACTGGTAACATTTTTATTTAGTCCAGACAATTTTCTTTAGGTTCACCCACTTTTATTAAAGCAGTAATTCACTAACTCCCAACTCATTTCCATTTTAACCCCTATATATACAAGCTAAGAAAATATAAAATGCATGGCAGCACCAAAGTTGTTGAAAAGTGAAAATTAGTCACTTGTTAATTTCTTATATGAAGTTTCTCACTCTGCATTACTACCCCAATACAAGCCAAAAAAGATCGTTTTCCTGAAGATGGTTAATCTGATTTGTTCATACAAAATATATTGGATTTTCTAATTAATTGTATGCCTGTAAGAGACATGAATTGTAGAACATCCATTTTCCCATATGTACCAGTTTGGCCTTTGATTTCTGTCTTTCAGGGTTAAAATAAATAATCAGGGTAAATTCGATCATATGTCAACCTCAAGTGATGGCTTATATGATAGAAATCTCTGGAAAAGTACACATGATTTTTCTTAACACTTACATCACATGCTGTCTGTTTGGACATAATGTTAATTATTTGATAACCTTTTGACTTTTATATATCCTACTCTGCCATGACAGAAATTATCCCAATATATTTGCAAGATAAATACATTCTCTTTGATGGCTGGGTCTGTCTCCTTTGCAGTATTTCTTCTTGTTCATCTTTTTTGTTTGCATCCTTTGGTTCTACAACCAGATTGTGACCTGTCTCTCTCTGAGGTTCAGAGTGTTTA
>JAQZBX010060480.1:0-17295 GCA_029593785.1 Cabassous unicinctus | reverse complement strand
TGCTACACAAATTCTATTTCCATAATATTGTTAAATGAAATCAATAAATCTTTTCATTGGAATGTAAGAAAAAATTATATGGCCAGCAGCTACCACTACATAGTTATGTGCAATGTGACGCTTCAACTCAGCAAAAATGGCTTATAAAGATTATTCTTGAGTCTGCAGAGCATGAAGTGAAGGGAGGCTGTGATGAGAGAAGATGAGATTAAAGAACACTACCCATTATCTTCATCACTGATGGATAATTTGTTCTTACTTGTATAGAATAATTTAGCCCTTATAAAAGAATTATCACAGCCAAGACATGAACAATATTTCCAATCAAAACTGAATCACAGCAATCACTTAGAAGGCCAAGCCTTTGAGAGTAAAATGAGTTAAGCTTGTGTGGGAGACTGTAGATTTCATAAGCAGAAAGGATATTTTCCATCGCAAGTTGGTAATAATGTGGACCAACTCCAGTTCAAAGAAAACCATTTAGGCTCATAAAATAGAAGAATAGTGAACTTAAGGAAAATTAATAAAATGAGATTTTGTCATTCTGTGCTTTTTCAGGATTCTCACTCCCTCAAATCAAAGGTATTCATTGTCTTTTAAAAATATACAAAAAGGAAATTCAAAAGCTTAAGTACAGAACATAATGATTGTTTTCAAAATTAAATGCATTCTTGGCTGAGTTGTTAGGCTTTTTTTCCCCCAATAAAACACAGGTCTCTGGATTGAATCTCCAGAATCCTTATTAGCCAAGGCATTCTATACCCCAAAGGCTCGACAATGGTTACCACAAAACCGAACTGAAATGCATTTTCCAAAGTCTTCTCAAAAAGCATCAGTCATATGAAGAATTGACTCATTTGAGCTGGAGGGCAGAAAGCAGAAGGTGAAAGAAACAAGCAGAGCCCAGCAAAAGAGTTGCTGCTTTTAGAACTTGAAAAGAGCCATCATCAACCACAACAACTTGTAAAAAATAAATAAGTAATTCTCCATAGGGTAGTGTCAAAGTTGGGAAGCCCTAAATTGAACCGTTCTCTCTCTTCTGATGCCTATTTTCAAATTCATGTCATTATTCATGTGTGTCTCTACCGGTGAATCAAAGTCAGGGTGCTGGCTCCAAAGGTGAGCAGAATCCCAAGTGTTTTGGCCACAACCCATGGGTAGCTGGCATGTGTTACAGTCCCTGCCTCCAAAGTAATAAGAGATGTTGCCACAGGTGAACAGGCAGGACTAATGTTTATGAAGAGGACCTGAGAGAAGCCTCAAAGTCACTCCAGATGTGTTATAGCTTTACGTATCATCCCTCCCCAATTCAGAAGTATCCGAGGCCTAGTGGGTACTCAGCATTATGGTAGCAGCTGTGTAGGAGACAGGAGAACTTTAAAGCAGGTCTTATCATCACCTAGGCTGGTTGCTTATACCTTTCAGCACACCCCTTCTTGGCCCGATCTGCCTGCCTGTGGCGTTAGGAGTGTAGCATTGGGCGAGGACAACCTAGGGTTGGAAATTAGACTATCAGATCTGGAAAGAACTTTAAAAACCTCTAGTCCAAGTCTTTCATCTGACTGATGAGAAATTTGGAGTCTTTGCCAAGTGTGTTGGACTTTCTGTGCCCTACTTCAAAATTGTCTCAAGCTATTTGTTGCTGCAGGTAGTCTACCCAGGCTTAAATGTCTTCATGGTGGTGCAACAGGACAACGCTCCCTTCACTAAGGGGTCATCACAGACTTCTTGCTGCTTGACCTGGGTCTTCTCTGATGCCAAGTGTATGAGTTAGAGTTCTCTCGGGAAACAGAATCAACAGGAGACATCTGTCAATAACAAGAGATTTTATAAGAGTCTCTCACGCAACCATGGGGATGCACAAGTCCAGGTTCCGCAGGCAGGCTGCAAACCAGGGACTCCGATGAAAGTCCAATGAAAGGTCCTTGATGAGTTTCTGGGAGAAGCTGCCTGTCCAACGACGAGCTGGGAAATTCCCTCCGAATGTTGAAATCACTTCCCCTTTTAAGGCATTCAACTGATTGGATAAAAGCCTCACCCATTGCTGATGCAATCTCCCTCATTGATGCAGATGTAATCAGCCATCCACGCGGTAAACTCACTGGTGATCGAAGTCCATAAATGCTCTTGTATTACAATTAGCTCAGTGTTTGCTGGACCAAACACCTGGACACAATTACTTGGCCGAGTTGACACATTAGCCTAACCATCACACCAAGGGAAACCTGCCATCACTTGCTGTGCACTCAGGTATGAAACACCCAGAGAGGCATATCCAAAGAATGCAAACCAATAGATATGTCCACCTTTCATTCTCCAGGTAGACAGCTCTGGAACTCATTTCAGAAAGTCTCACGGGATCGTGGAGTCAGTTATTGAAAGTGTTATTGAAACACTTCCTTCTGATAATTTTTCTCTCCTTCTCTGTTTCACATCCTCTGTGCTGCATTCCTTGGAATAAAATTCCCAAACAAACTGTCTCAGGCTCTGGATTTAGGGGAACTCAAATTAAGACACTAGCTTCTCAATGCTTTCTATTTGAAAGAGCTAGAAATAATAGCCAGGCCTACTCATCCCTAGCTAAATGAACTTTCCATTGCACCATACTTCCTGAGCCCCTCCAGATACATACATGTCTCTGCCCATTCAATCCAAGTAAAAAAAAACGGGTACAAACTGAACATCAAACAAATAACATTTGGATTTTTAAAGCTGTTTGTGGCTCTAAATCCTTAAACACCGATAGATTGCAGGCATTTTTAAAATTTCTTCCTAGTAATGGAACAAACTGTTTTTTCCTTAATGTAGTCCAGATCCTAAGAATTGACACAGATGATCTTGTTATTGTCAGTGTGATGTCACAGTTGTTTTCCAAAATGAAAGGATGCTTTTCTCGAAAATGAGATGTGTACCAATTGTGGTATGGGAGATAATTCCAGGTAGAAAAGGACAAATGCTTTTTAGTTTTAATGGTTATGTATTTATTATAAAATGCATTAATAAAACAGACTAAATTGTCCAAGTCATAATTTAATGGATAGTATTACACAGGATGAGGCTTATGCAAGTTTCTTTAGTTTGAAAACTGAGTTAATATAAACAAAAAGTATTAATCAAATAATGGCATGGATGATATGAAAATATGGAAAAATTGTCCAGATAAAAATCATTTAATAAATATTTAAATGCTTTAATGGCTTAATAAAAATAGCTTAATAGATATTCTTAAAATAAGCATTTCAAATGGTTTCATAAATATTTAAATAAATTCAACTCATTTTAATTCAGAAAATGTGATCACTTAACAACACCCTTTCACATATACATATAGACTCCAAACATCCTGCTCCTTGTTCCGCTTATAGATTATTTTGTACCAAATTACCTCAAAACTTAGTGGCATAAAATAACCATTTACTATGCCCATGGATTCAGGAATTTGTACAGAATATAGCAGGGCCAGTTTGTCTCTGTTCCAGGATGTCTGGGGGTAATGTGGCAGCTGAGGCTGAGATTACCTGGAGGCTCATTCACTCACAGGTGGCAGCTGATGCTGGCTGTCAGCTGGGTTGCCTACACGTGGCCATTCCTTGTGGCCAAGATATCATCACAACATGGTAGCCAGTTCACTGAGTGAGAATCCCAAAAGACAGAGGCAGGCAAAAGCTGTATCGCTTTTTCTCTGGGCTCAAAATTCATGCAACATCACATGTGCCACATTCTATGTGTCAAGGCAGTTACAAAGGCCCACCACTCAGGTTCAAGGGAAAGCAAAGTAGACTCCACTTTAATTTTTTTTAAAGACAACAAATACTTATGGTTTCAGAGCTTCTGTGGTTCAGGAATCTGGGAGTGGACAAGCTGAGTGGTTCTGGCTCAGGGTCTCCTTCTCCCATGAAGCTGCAATCAAGACGTAAGTCAAGGCTGCAGTCGTCTAAGGCTTGGCTGGGTGAGGAACTGCTTCCAAGCTCACCCACTGGGGCTCTCCACATGGCTGCCTCACAACATGGCAGCTGGCTTCTCCCAAAATATGGAGCATAGGCAAGGCTATGGACGAGGGTATGGGACTAAAAATACTGTTTTGGTTGCGAAATTAAAATCACTTTCATTTCTTAAGTTGCCATGACACTAGGACTGGGAATCAATGAGAAGGATTTCTTATACTCTCAGAAAATCTGAAATTCATGTTCCATATTATTGGATATGTTCAGAGCAGACAGCTCATTATCTGGGAACACTGGGAATGGAAATCTTACAGGAATTAGAGGTGCCAATGGGATGACCTCAATATCTTCCTCTAATTCTCCAATTTGATAAGTCTTTGGCTTGGAATCCCAGTCACTAGCCTGAAGACCTAAGTCTCAGAGGCAATGAGTTCTGTTTAAGACAAGCCTCAGGACTTTCAAGGAGTTTCAGCCACTCTACAGTAATCTTTTCTTCTGGTTTGATTTCTCAATTAAGCACTATGGTACCTATGGAGACTATGGAGCCTATAGAAAATGTATGTTTTCAATACCTTGTACAACAGACAAAATAGTGAAGCATACAGGAGCTCCCAGCAGTGACTTAAAACTATGGGAACTCTGCCAATCTAGAAGGGTCAGTTCTTTGAAGACTACTTAATTTTATATTATGGATGGAATTATTTTGGGAATTATATGTGTATTGAAAATTATGAAGGTCTAATTAATATTAGAAGACTACCGAGTACCAGTAATAAGGCTGAGAATAGTGAATTGTTCCCAATCACTAGATTACATTCCACTTTCTGCATCAATTTTATATTCTAAGACAGGGGTTCTTAACCTTTTTTGTTCCACAGATTCCTTTGCTAGTCAAGTGAAAACCATGGACCCCTCACTAAGTCCATAGTATACTGTGTGTTATTTAATAAATATTTGACACCCACACCAACAGTCCACACAAGAATAATGCTTTTTTGTATTTCAATTCAAGCTCATGGACCCCCAGTTAAGAACCCTTGCTCTAAGAGCTGGTTTCTCAGGAAGCCTCTCAATGCTGCAGAATTCCCATTATTTAGGGTGAAGGTCAAAAGCAACACAAGCATCTTTTGTGTTTTAAGGTGTGTCAACTTAGCCACCTGTAAAGAAGCTCACAGCTCAAGATAAAAGGTCAGTCTTCTTACTAATCAGAGAATATTGCTCAGTCCTTGACTCTCTGACTATACCAATCCTTGATATTGAACAATAAAGTGAACCTGAAGCCAGCAATTGATTTTGCTAAAAAACAAGAGAACTAAAGGTCGATAAAGCAACCCTTCAGGAAAGGAATCGACTGGGACTGATACCCAATTTCATCTTTCACTTTGTTCATTAACTTCAGTATCTGTTTTCCCTTATTGACGTCAACCCAGCAATCAACTTTTCTTCTTTTGCCCAGAAACCCACTGTGGGCTCCAGAGTGAAAATGACTTTGGGTTCTGAAGCTTTCAGATTTAGACATTATTCTAAGAGAGTTACAGCAATATTGAATGCTTTAAAAATATTAGACACAGAAGATAAAACTAAAAAATAACTAGGAAGAGCTACAAAAAATGATTCATTTGCCATATGAAGGACTATATTTTGTGTTATATATGATTTAAAAATAACAGTAGTCCCAAACTTAGCACAGGCTCAGAATCTACAGTCATATGTCAGAAGATAGGCACAGTAATAGAAATTAATAAAAATCAATATAAAATGAATGAGATAAAAATTATTGAAAGGAAGTAAACATGAGAAATAATCAAGTTTCAAAGAGATGGCTTCTAAAAGGGTTGTTTGTCAGACTTTGTTGTTTTCTAGATATCAACACCAAGGCAAAGGGATAATTATTCCTTAGAGAATCTCTAGTCCAAATAATGGAAAAATGTCAAGGGAATTGAGACAGGTAGAGGCCTGCAGGGCATCTGACCAGCCAAGCAGATTTATCACTGTCTACTAAGCAAATATATCTTTTTCAGACTTAATGGGAAGACCATTCAAATCACCCAACCCTCAAACTAATCTGTTTAAATAGAATTCTGATATTAATTTGTTTTCCAATTGGCCTTGCCTACCAGAAGTAAAATGGCCTTATGTGTTGGTTTAAAGCTGTACGTACCCCAGAAAAAACATGTTCTCAAATCTAATCCATTCCTGTAGGTGTGAACCCATTGTAAATAGGATCTTTTGATGAGGTTACTTCAGCTAAGGGTGGCCCAGCCCAATTAAGATGGGTCTTAATCTTCTTACTGGAGTCCTTTATAAGTAGAGTGAAACTCAGAGAGATAAACAGAAAGCCACAGGAAGCAAGAAGCTGAACATCAACAGAACACAGAAGAGAAGAGAGAAACCGGAGACGTTACTATGTGCCTTGCCACGTGGCATGCTAAGGAGCAAAGAACGCCAGCGGCCAGCCACAAAACACCACCGTTTTTTGGGAAGAAAGCATCACCTTGATGACACCTTGACTTGCACTTTTTCTCAGCTTTAACTGTGAGCAAACAAATTCCCATTGTTTAACCTGATCCATTTCATGGCATCTGCTTGAACAGCTTCAGAACTAAAACAAGTATGCCAATCTGATTTTAATGCGAATTAAATTTCCACTCTAGTTTGTGCATCAGTCTCCTTAAGGTTTGGCTTACTTGACTCAGTCCTCCAGAGTATTGGGTGAAGTGACAACTCCCAAAGTCTCAGCATGAAAAGCTGGCTGAGGAGAAAACCTTAGTCCTGTGGTGACTTCATTAAAGTAGAGGCAAAAGGCCCAAGCTGGGCAGATGATCCACTTCCCTCAATGACATAAACATTTCAACTGCAACAGATATAGGTAGAACTTTGACTTACAGACCATTTTCTAACATTAGCTAATGAACTCCTCCTTCTTCGAGCACTTTTAACAAATGGAATTCTCTTTTAAGTGGAATGGTTTAAGTGTGGCAAATGAAATAATTTTTTATATCTCCCACTGCATTTTCTACTGTTGTATGTTTTAAATATCTTCCTCTTTACTCATCTATGTCATATATCAGAACCTACAAAAAATACCCTAAGAGTAGTTTAGAAAGCTCCCATTTATATAAGAACTTAAATTTTAAATTCAGAGATCATTTCATCAACTTGAATGCCAGATGATCAACTAGGGGGAAAAAAAAGATATTACAATTTCAGATTCATTTAAGCTAAGGCACAATTTAAATAATTCATCAGACAATTATTGCTCATTGCAAAACAGCCTTTTAAATAGTTCCCCATTTATCCTCTCATTTATTAATTCCTCTTACTTCTTAAAGCATCAACTTCAAGGGGTATATCAAAAGTTCCATGAGTTCTTCTTCTAACTTTCCCACAGATTCACTGCCTGACCTTAGGCTGCTTATTGAAATTCCCTAGATCAGTTTCATGATCACCTGTAAAATAAGGATAATGGGATCTGCCTCTCCTGAAAGCTTCAAGAACTGAGTTACGGTTAGCAAAATGCTTTGTGATTCACACATGAAGGCTCTACAAGAAAGCCAAATGTCATTGGGCATTATAAACACTTTTTATTCCAATTATTTTTAAGTAAGATGAATATTCTAGCTTACAAAAAAATTAGAGAAGCATGATGTTCAAGAGAATTTCCAAAACTAAGGTGGGCAATTATTCAACCCCCTGTCCCCCACCCACAAAACCAGAAATGTCTTTCACAGATAGAGGGCAAAACTGAGGGAAATAAAAAGTAGACAGTTAGTTCTGGGATCTGACAGTAAGAGAGTTCGCCATTTTCAAATTATCCACTGGAACTCAGCCCGTGAATTATAGATAAAAAATCTTCCTTGTCTTCAGCCATCTATCTAAAGTTGGTATTGACCTTGCTTAATACTTCCTGAAGTTGGAGCAATGATTTTCGTTTCTTAGGTGTAAGTAAATTAAGAGTTCACTATGTCAGGCTTGTTCTTATACTAGAGGGCATTAAAACTAAATTGTACAGAGTGGTGGCGAAGCATCTATGCATACTTCAAATTTCCTACAAACATTTTAGGAGGAGGGGTTGGGAAAAGAATTTATTCATAGCTTGTAAAGTTAGTGTTTGACACCAACTAATAATTCCATTTAGCTGCTCTGTACTTTAAATTATAATAGGGGAGGAGTAAAATTTTTCCTATTCTCATTCAGTGGATTTCCATATTAAAAAGCCTTCTGGGTACTCTCTTGGCACTGAAGATATAATAATAATAATTTAAATGATTAACATTTACCCTCTTCCAATTAAGAGAGTGCCTTAGCTGCAGTGATCGAGTGGTGAATGCCAATGTCTTGGCTATAATGTAAATAGTGGGACTACAGATTAACAAAAAGATATATAAAAAAGTAACCACTGCAGTCATAAAACCATTTAAACCAAGTATGGCCATTAGGTTCAAGATGACCAAGGGAAGTCTCCTTGAGAAATACTAAAAATCCCAGTTTCACCACAGCCTTGCCAGGTTTCCATAAAACCCAATTATCCAGGTATTTTGGGTTATTTAGGTTAAGTAACCAATAACCATTGGTTGCCTAAATTACCTCATAATTTACTGTGAAGATTATATGTGAAAACTAGGTTCTTCCACTTAACCAGCTGTGTGACTTTGAGCAAAGCATAAACCACCCTAAGCCTCTTTCCTTATCTGTAAATGGAAATAATAAGATTTACACATATAGACTTTGTGTGAGAGTTAAATGAGGTAATGGCTGTGATTTGTAGATATTCAATAAAGCATTATTCCCCGCCCCCTGTCATTTTAAGTAAAGGCTTTTTTGTTTCCCAAACATGAAAAATTTTCTATTCATTGTTTAAAATTGTAGTAGATTCTTAACCATATGTAGCCTCTTAGTAAAGACAATTAAGGAAATAGAGTGCCCAAACCACTTGCCATGTCTAACAGTTCCAGTTCTATACTAGTAGATCATCAATAGGGTCCAGGACTTCAACACAAATCCTTGGTTCTGTACTAGCCATAATTAAAGTGCATTAGATCTCTTGATCTTTAGAGCTATGGCCCAGAACATCTTGCAAGGCTGTCACTAGTCACCATGATGATAAGGGTAAAAGTAGTCCTCCTAAACCTTAGGCCAAAGTTCTGGAAGAGGATTCCTGAAGAGATGGGTAATACTTGACTTGGGCATCTCAAACATGTCCAAAGTAACTCTAATGACAATGAAGAGCAAATGGATAACCCTAGGATATATTGGTACAGCCCATTAGGAGGTAGCCAAAAGCAGCCCACAGCAAATGCAAACATTTTGTGAAGATTCGTGTTCTGTCTTAATTTGGTGGAGATCCATTATTATCCTAACAGATAGCAATTGATTCTTCTTTATGAAAGAACTGTTTTGTTTAGGAAACTGATTTCATAAGCTCCTTGGGGTAGAAGCTGAGGCTCTCGGAGCACTGTCGTCAGCAGAAGCCAAGGAAATGAAGAGAAAGCTAACAGCTCTGCCACTGATACAAGAGAAATTCACTGGGAGAAGGGCAAGGATGTGGAGAAAAAGGAGAGGGAAGGAGCAGGCACGCTGTTGGGGCAGAAAGGAGCCAATCCAATACGGCAAGTCTGAATCATCTCACTAAAAAAGGCCGGAAAAAATGTCTCCAAAAATGGCGGCGTGGAGGAAATTTCAAGAACAGGGGGCTACGTTTTCCAATTTGAAGTTGTCCAGGTAGTTGCTAGGGGAATTCCTCTCTCTATTCACTTCCTCCTCTCCCCTAATATCCCAAGCAGATGCTTCATACTAACAAAGGTGTGTGTGTGTATGTGTATGTGGGGGCGGGAAGGGCATGATTTTCACGTTTGGTCAACTCCATATTGGTAAAATGAATACACGGATAGAATTCCAAAGCTATTCTTGGCAATAGAATCCAGGGTTGGTTGACACTGGGAATATAAGCACGCCGGGAATATGTCAAGTTCTTCAAATTGGCCTTGGGCTTCCACAAAGTCAAAAAGGAAGTTCAACTATCTCAGCTAGATAGCAAGCAACCGATTTAATTTCTAATGTTTCAATCACTACTGAAGCTGAGTTTTATTAATTTATTTGGTGGTTTTCCAATACTTTTTGATGAATTGTCTGCTTATATCCTATGCCCAATTTTCTATTAATTGTTTAGGTTTTATTATTATTATTACTAATTGTAAACAGACCTTTGCATATAAAACATGAGCTCTTTAACAGGACTTTACAATTTTTTTTCTTTCTGTTACTTGCCTTTTACTTTGGATCATTATATTGTTGACATTCGTTTAAGAACTATTGATTGTTTTACATTTCCTTCCTTTGTTATTATGCTTAAACCGACCTTCCCCACACCAAAAGACACATCTGTATTTCCTACCAGTTTTATAATAAATTTATTTTTAGCATGAAATGCTATAATTTATCTGAATTTTAACTTGCCATAAGTTCATTTAAAACTTTGTGATTATTTTTTATAAACGAGATTGGTTTTTGCTTTTATTTGGACTTTCATAATCAAATATGGGCAACACAAGTTTGTAAAATAGGCTGAGTGATTGTCAGCTATTTGTACGCCACAGAAACAGTAACAGAGCACAGCACTGATCTGGCTTGCTCTTACCTCCTCAGAAACAGAGCAGCAGCGCTCAATAGTACAGCATTCTGGGTCCAAAGCATTTTCAGAAAACAATTTTGAGAGATGTTTTCATTTTCTACCTTGATTATTTTTTCATATGCTCACATTTTTTTTAATTTCATGTTGAAGCAGCTTTTGTTATTTATAGTCTCCCATAGTCATCATTTTGTTAAGATTTTTAAATTATTTAGGATAGAGTTGTAAATAATATTTGCTTAAGATTTTTTTCTCTCAATATCTGTCACTGTACCTCCCTTTTAAGATTCCGTTATTTTTTTTGTTTTCTAACTTCATTAATTTCTCCAGTCTGTATTATTTCTCCTTTGTAAGTTATATTTTGTTATTATCTATTTAGTTTTTTAGTTATATACTAAATAGCTTTTATTTTCATTATTTGTTACAGGAAAAAAATAACTAAATATATGGCTATTAAATCATCTGTTTATATTATTCAGATCTGTATTTGGCATTATCAGTACCTTGATCTGTCAAAAGCTGAGAAGAAATATTTAAGTATTCTTTTCCATTGTATTTTTAAATTTTCTTGAACAAAATTTCAGTTTGTTTTTTTTTAATTTTTTCGGTGTTTTTTTCATTTGGAGCATTAAAGTGTTTTACACTTATTGTTTAAATCATGGACCTTCTCTGTCCTGTTTAAACTTTTGCCTTGAATCCTAATTATTTAATATTATTACTGTATTTCCAATTGTTTCACATACTTTTTCTAAATATAGCCTTTCTTAGCCTTCAACCTTTCTGAATGTTTCTTTTTATTAGTACCCACTACAAGTAGCTCACAGGCAGATACTGTTTTTGCTCCAATACTACTATTTGCCTTTCATTGTGAGGTAACATTCACATTTGTCCCAGTTTGGATTTACTTTTGTGAACCATTATTAGGTCCTATCTTAAGCTTTTTCACTGTTTTCTTCTTACCATGATTTTGATGTATGAATTATGTTTAAATTATTTTTCCAACTATACATCTTGATTTGAATTCCATATGTCATCACCTTTTAAAATAAAGACACACCTTTCATAAAAGCAACGAACTGCAAATAACCCAAACATTCCGTAAATAAATTGCATGAATAGACAATGAAATACTATAAAGTAATAAAATCAATAACATGGGTGACACACATTGTTACACACAAAAAAAAAAAAACTATAAAAAATTGTACATATACAACAGAGTTTGATTCTATTTGTATAAAATTCAAAAGCAGGCAAAAGTAAGCCATATTGTTTAGGAATATAAATAAACATAGGTGAAAAAACTATTTTTTTAAGGCAAGGAAAGTCAGGATGGTAATCAGGTCTGGGGGAAGGAATGGAATCGTGATTAGAAGGAGTGAAGTGGACTTCTGGGGCTGATATCATGCTCTTTCTTGAATTAAGTGTTCACTGGTATTCACTTTATAATTAAGAACCAAACCCTATGCATTAGCTGTATGCACTATTCTGTATAGAATGTTATATATCACAATGAACAAAAGTCTCATTCATGCCTATAATTTTTAACAATTTTTAATGTCAGAAAAGATATATTTTTGTTTCTCCATGTAAACTGAAGATTTTCATAGTTTTTCATATATCCCCATACTTGCCCCCATCTTCTTTTTGTTTCTATTATTTTTAAAAATTTTATCACCTTTGTGAAAGTTTGAATTTTGTGAATCCCAGAAAAAGATTATGTTCTTAAACCATTCCATTCTTCTAGGTGTGATACCTTTTGATTGCATTAAATTAAGTTAAGGCTCTTGGATTAGATTACTTGATAAAATCGATTTAGGGCATTGATTGGACTATGTCAGTGAGGCTTGAGCCAGATTGGGTCTGCTGTGGCCTCTTGCTGGGTCTTATATAAACAGAGACATAGAGACACACAGAGAAAGGAAGCCACCATTTTTGACCCTGCCGTGTGAGAGAGGACTTGAGGATCACTAGCAGCCAAAGCTTAAACACGAAGGCCCAAGAGGTTGGGCCCATGGAACAGCTCAAGGCTACAGAGACGACGAGCTATATGCCTGATAGCCCACAGCTGTACTCAGGATGAAAGAAAAGCAGCCGAGACTGAGAGATGAGGCCCAGAAAGAGACAAGCCTGGTTGCCCACTGTTGAGCTCCAGAAGACAGTAGATCCTGGAGGGGAAGGCAGGGACCTCAGCAGAGATGGGACAACATCTTCACCACATGGGAGGACACCAGGATCACCAGTAGCTGACTTTGGTGAGGAAGCATCTCTGAGAGTGGTTTGATTTGGACATTTCACAGCCTCAGAACTGTAAGCTTTTACCTTAAATAAAATCCCCATTATAAAAGCCAACCCATTTCTGGTACTTTTCATCAGCAGCCCTGTGACAAACTGACACCTTTCAATAACTGTTTATGACCTATTCAATTGATTTTACAGCTGTAATCATAATCATCATTTAGATTCAATTCTATTTCTAGATTTTTCAATATTTACCACTATTCAATTCCTATAAAAAATAGTCTCATTCTAGATTTGAGGTTTTCTTTTTTCTCTCTCTCTCTTTGTTTTAACCTTTCATGGCTTAAGAAGAGTACATTAGTGGCAGAATATTTTAGCCAATTACCTGAAAATGTACTTCAATTGCATTCTGTGACTAAAATCTTAATTAGATATAAAATTCTAAGGGCAATACACTTTTTTCTCAAAATTCTGAAAGGTCTTGATTCTTTTTTTTCTAGCATTTAATGTTTCAGAGGCAGATTCTGGGTCTAAGGTCAATTCAAGACACCACATTCCAATAGATCTACAGGATCCGTGGCCTGTACCATGTCCTCCCTCATCAATCTCATGTCTTTATCCTCATTGCATTCTGGACAAACTTCTCAAATTTATCTTCCACATTATGATCCATTGCCTCATAGGAAAAACTTTTCCATTTCAATCCTTCCGATGCAGATTTCAGTCCTCCTCATTCACCTTTTAAATCAGCTATTACATTTTGGTTTCCTTTCATCTTTTCCTTACCTCATCCAACTCACTCTTGGACTTCTGCTTCTGTCTCAGCTAACCACTTTTTAAATCTCAGCCTCTTTGTTTTATTATCTCATACTTCTGCTCTGTACTTTCTAGGATTTTATTGAGAGCACAAGAGATTATTCTAAATGTTTTCTCTTTCCCGTGGAAAATTTTTCTTTTAGAGATAAAACTTCTGCATCTTCTTCCTTTCAAGCTTCAGGAACATTTTTTGGTACTATTTTGAGGTATTTTGTTTTGGTTTATCCATATTTAATGAGGATGGTTTCTTCTCTTTGGATACAGTCGCTGAGTTTTAGATTTTTCCTAAAATTTTCTTTTCAGATCTTAAGCAGTAAGGTTAGTTTCTATAAATTACATGTCTAGGTGACTGTTTTAAAGGCTGAGGAGATGGAGGTTAGTAAATGTTGGGAAGCACCAGCCAACGAACTCTACCTGGTGACTGCACTCAGCCTTTTGCCTTTTTTTCTGTTTGGTTCATCCATAATGTGAAGTTCATCAAATCTTGCTCAATCTGCTTTCCCAGGCTGCTGCTCACCACATCAAATAGAAAACCATTGCCTCACTTACAACTTTCCACTTGGTAGGACTCCTTCATGAACTTGAAAGCTTCCCAATACAGTGCTTTTATATGCTATTGATCCATAGTTCATGAGCAAGGTGCCAAGTAGAACACATTCACCTTCTACGTGGTCCAAGCATCAATCATCCTGGTATCCTCTTTGCTTTGTTTCATTTTACTAGAACCTGCATTGAATATAAAAGAATTTATTCAATGTTCCCAACTTTGTAACAGCTCCTTTCCATAATTTCCCATGACAGTGTCAGCCTTCTGATAGTTTTATATTTCTCCAGTTATTTCTATGGTTATTTTCATGGTATGGTGTATTGTACAAATTATCAAAGTCTTCGTTACCTGGAAAACATAATATAAATATTCTTAAACCAAGTAATGAGTTAGAAATTCCAAAATTTTCCAAGTGAATCAGTCTGGAAGAAAGAAAAGTAGTAAGAGAAAGGAAGAGAACATCTTGAGCAATTCACTCTCAGTAAGTCTCAAGTATTACATCTGCCATTTTAGCGAGCTATATTACTCAGTTGCTTTTATCCCAGTTTTCAGGTGAGTCATGACTTCAAAACTTCAAAGTGCGAAATGGCCCAGTTGCAGCAGGGAGCTATGAAGCTTTCAGAATCTTGTGAAATAAGATGATTTGCGAGCACAATAACCCAAACAATATTTCTCGGTGTTATTTTAGGCTTTTGCTTTTTGTTTCTCCCTGATAACTTTAACTCAGAGAGTGCATGGAACTTTTTAGTGTTAATTAGAAAAAAATAATAAGAAAGGTATTATTATTTTTATTATTAAATAAGAATCTACTTACAGAAATACATTTGTACTATGTTCCATATTACACTGCAAAAATATCAAGATGGAATTAAAATCATTATTAAAGTCAGAAATTTTTAAATGGGTGTGGTCTGAGGTTCTCCATGATCCACTGAACAAGTTGAAATAATTATTTAGCAACTAGAAAAAGATGATTTACACATTTCAAGTACTTCCTGGGAGTGAGAAGTATTTCTTGATGGTTTTCTCTCCCCATTAAATGGCAACGTATCTGCACAGCCAATGAAGAACAGAGCATACAGGACACAAAGGAAAAACAACCATTTTTAAACTTCTACGTGCCCCTGGGTTAATAAGGGAGAATTTGGCAAAATAGAGGAATCACTGCTACCTGCCACGACTCCCACTCCCCCCTAAGCCCAGGACCTAGACACAGAACAGAAGGGGCAACATAATCTCCTCCACTTTATATCCTATAAAACCCAGGGATTAAAGTTCAAATGTCTGGAAGGTCCCTTCGGGCCAGCTCTGACAATCTAGGTAAAATGAATGGGTTTTTTTTAAGAGCTACATCACCAATTTAGCCATAAAACTAGATGTTAACAATGCTAACTTCTATCAATTATGCACAATAATGCTACTATCCCAAAACTCCAAAGATCAGTGACTTAAACTAATATGCATTTATTTTGTTTAGAAGTCTATATGTTAGCAATTTAAGCTCAGTTCTGCTATGCAGTTCTGGACTCAACTGAGCTCACTCTCAAGTGTCCTGGGTGTCGGCTGGCTGTTGTCTGATCCAGAATGGTTTCGGCTTAAATGGGGACCAGGACAACTCAGCTCTGCTCCTCACGCCTCAATTTCCAGCAGGCCAGCCAGACAATCACAGAGGAACAAGACTGTGAGCAGAAATATGGAAGCAGTTGTTCAGGCCACTGTTGGGTTACGTTCGCTAACACCCCATTGTCCAAGACAATTCACAAAGCTGAGCCCAAAGTCAAGGGAAGGGGTAAGGTAGACTGCCCAACCCAGAGGGCGTAGCAGAGTTACAAGGTGAAGGGAGTGTGGGCAGGAAGAGCTGTAGAACTGACATCATTGATGTAATCAGTCTATCACACATCTTTAATACCAAAAAGGTTTTCTACTTTTGAGCCAAGGAGATCCTGAGTAGGCCAGTTACTTTTTAACACAATTAACCCCTTGTTTAGGACTCTAAAATATACAACTACCCACTCAAGTGAGAAGAGATATCTAGTCAGTTAACCCCAAAAGAGTTGAAATTGAGTCACTGAAGAATTATGATTAGCCATGAATGAAATTTAGTTGCTATCTTAAGCTTGAAGCAGAATGGTCAGCGACCGATGTTAAGTCGTTGCATGGATTTGTTTTCTATCAAACTTTTTCTCGGAAAGATTGAATATGATTCAAATATCTTGGATTAAATGTATTGAGTTATAGCAGGATTATATTTCCCATCTCCATCTGCTGAGAGAAGAGCCCCCAAATTGCTTGGAATAGTATAAATATTTCTTTAGTAGGAAATAATGGAATAAATCAAATTCATAGTATTCATGCTTTTGTAGTAATTCAGGAATAAACTGTATTGTTCACTAGAACAGCCTGTATATGTTTTGTAAACTCTTAATCTAATCACCTGGTTTGGATATTTTAATATTCTGGCTAGCAGGGCCACAATTCTTAGAGATATTTAAATGTAACTGATTGGATGTTGCATATTTTATAACTTTTCATGACTTTATGATCAAAACAGTAAAGTCATGGTAATGATACTTATTTCCAACCAAAATGACTTTGAATAGAATAATAACTCTTCTATGAAAGCAGCAGAATTATATCCCATTCCTGGCTCAATTCTTTTCTGACTTCTTATTGATGAAGTTTCTCTTCTCTTTCTTGATCCACTTTGTTTCTCTTTCCAGCCCAGGATAGCACTCTTTCTCTAAGAAATTGCTGCAGTACCAATTTTAGCTTTCATTTTCCTTTCCTTTTTTCCTGAGAATGAATTATGGAAGCAGATCACACAAAGCAGTGTGATAAGAGTCCTAACAGCAGCAGGCACCCTTTTATCCTGTCTTCCTTGTTACTAGCACATGGGTTGTTTTAGGCAGTTGGTTGGAGCTAAGGGGCTCTCAGGAGCCATAAAATATACTAGAGTCTCCTCATCCAGGGAGAATTCTACATAACACTAGGAACATAAAGTCTTTTCAGAAATGCTGAATTCAGCAAAACTCTATCTGAATCTTTCTTTCATACTGCTGAGACATCCCCTACTTCCCTCAATTTTCTGTCTTAGCTGTCATATGGAATGAGCAAAATTA
>JAQZBX010060479.1:0-17299 GCA_029593785.1 Cabassous unicinctus | reverse complement strand
ATTGTTATACTTAGGTCACAGCTTACTGAGCATGTCCTAACTAGGTAATTTTCTGCTTAATGTTTTCAGAGCACTTGATTTTCCCCCATTGTGGTACTAATCATGGTTTATGGGAGATTTTTAGTCACAAATCTGTCTCCTCCAAATAGACTCTAGCAACTTGGGGGAAAGACCATGTCTAACTCATCTTTGCAGTTCCAGAAAATATGACAGTGTCTGACACATAGTGGGTACTTGATACACATTTGTTGAATCAACAAATGTATGGTGACTCCTCCAAAGGACACATCCATCATAGATATCCAGTAGAATGGGATTGTGTGATCTGGTTCCTAGAAGTGCCATCACTCAATAGTGGAAAGTGGGCCATTGTTACTTCATCTGCTGACCATGAAACCCAGGAAATGTTATTGTGAATGTCCCTACCCCCTTCATGTACTTGCCTTTAGGACCTCAGAATTAGGGTTATGATTGTCCTCAACATAAAAGTACTTAGCTCGGGACTTCTGAGACAACCTGTCTGGGAGGTTTAGGTTGCACTCATGTAAAAATCCATTGTACTCTGCTTGAGTCAAACCTCTATTTATTCTGAAGGCCACCTGCTGACATGACAGTGGATTGCAGATACATGAGAAAGTCCATTTGGGTGCAGCTGAGGCTGGACCAGACCAGCAGATCCTCTAGTTGCCAATCGGAAGGGTAGTGAGTTTAGTGAATGATGTTTTAAACCTCCACATTTGGGTTTCATTTGCTATACAGCAAAAAGGTAATTAAAACAATTTTTGGCTTGGCCCCATTTCTCTCCAAACTTTGAGGGAACTTCTAGTCATTTCATTTTCAAGAGCATCTGGCATGACATCTGACAGGTAGACCTTATATAGTAAATTCATCCAATGAATGGATGAATTAAAGATGAGTATTTATAGGTGTGAATCTGTGCATAAAATTATATGTGCAATAAGAAATTTTTTCACGATATTTCTTTAAGTAGATAAAACTCCATGTTGGAGGTGCCTGCTTACCAACTGGAAGAAAACTAAAAAAGTATTTCTTCTTTGAGTACCCGCCTCCCACTACCTATGTTTCTGCACTTTTCTCCAGGATATAATGAAGTACGAAGGCATTGGAGAAGAGACTTAACAAACCCTTTTCTCTAAAGCATTGGCTCTGCTGCTTCCATGCCCTATTTGAGCACAGGCAGCTTGACAAGCCTGGGAACAGCGTTTGCAGATATTTTCCCCAGCTCCACCATTTCCCTCTTAATTGTTGTCAGCTACTGCAGGGAAGTATCAATAAACAGGGCCTGTCCTTTCCCAATGTCTAGGACTATCTTTTCTCACTCCAATCCACCTTCCCCTCCATCTCCACTTCACTCATTTTGACCACTTCAATGAGCTGATTATAAAAAACACCTGAAGAGCCATACACTTTTGGACGCTTTTGCTTTCCAGAGCCTAAATAATTCCTTGAATTAGGTGGGGAAAGAAGAAAAATAGAGGAAAATTTTACATTCAGTTTGTTTGATAAATTATCTTGCCATACATTTTCAAAAGGCCATGCAGAAAAAATTCCATTGGTTCTCTTAAAAATTGCAAGGTGAAAAAAGAGTGGGTCAATATTGTCATAATCTCCAGGGAAGCATGCAAAGAGCATATGGGGAGAGAAATAACTCCCCATCTATCCCTTGTGATGTCTCCACTCTCATATTCCCCCTGGAATTCATTGAAAATACTATGGAGTTCCTCACATCTCCACAATGACCATCATTCATGTTCCCACAAGCAGGATTTTCTTTGTGTCCTGTTGTCTGCTGCAAAATTATACCCCAAACTGAAAACCAACAAGGAGGTACATAAAAAAGCAATAAAATGAAACAAATGAAATTATGTTTTTCATATATATATAATGACCTCACAAAGTATTTTCAAAGATTTTACTTATATTGTTACCACAGTAAAGAAAAGACCTTTAGTGACTGAGACACTTGGGATGCTGCTAAAATAAAATGTATCCCTCTTGATATTATATGTGTGATATTTTGCTTGTCTGCCCCAAACAATAATGTTCTGTGAAGACAGGATCCTGTCTGGCTGTTTGTCAATATATGTCTGTTATGTATACAGTGACTGTTACCTACCAATAACCCAAAAATATTTGTTGAATGAATGAATGAAATAATTAAATAATATTTTGTGGATTATTAACTTTCCACAGCTTCTTTATTAATTTCTTCTGTGAAAATAGGAATAAGTAAATTGACACTATTCCAAATACAATTTAGAATTAATTAAAATGAGAAAAGAATGAATGGGTGTAGCTCAGTGGTTGTGTGCCTGCTTCCCATGTATGAGGTCTTGGGTTTAATCAGTAGTACCTCCGAAAATTAAAGAGAGAGAGAGAGAGAGAGAGAGAGAGAGAGAGAGAGAGAGAGAGAGAGAGAGAGAGAGAGAGAGAGAGAAAAGCTTGAACAATGAAGTTATAAAAAAAAAAAAGATTGTGCACAAATCAAATATGCTACCATAATCTTTATTTCAGAGTAAGAGAGCTTTATTTCTGTGATTCACATTGTGGCATGTACAAGTACTGAGACCCTTTCATCTATCTATGTGTTTAAATGCAAACTCATTCAAGCCAAAAAAAAAAAATTCTGCTTCAGCTCAAGCATTACACTATAGAGGTTTTAAAGTGAGTACATACAGAGTACATGACCTGAGCACTGTGTAATTGATACCCCCTAGATGACTGCTGGAACACCCTTGTGAGATTTCTGCCATCCAGAATGATATTTCCAGGAGAAGCCATGGATAATCTCCAGGGACATTAACATTGGGCCTACCTGGGGGATTGATAGGTGGGGTAATCAGTCAAAACAACAAACAGCTGGGACTCCTCCCATGTCACTAGCAAAGGGGTGGAATAATTAATGGTTTAAAAAGAAAGCACAGGTCCATCAGTTCCTTCTATTCAAACCTATATGTGATGCTGGAGTTTGTAGATGCACTTCCAGAGACTGGAGCCTCTGGCTTGCTCATGTGTCAGCTGTGCCTGGAATCTCGGTGGAGCTGCAACGCCTACTCTACAGCTCAATGCACTCACCCAAGTCACGTGGTGAGGCGAAGATGATGGACAACAGCCATCCCAGGGAATGGAGAGAGCCTGCAACTGCAGGCAGGATAATCCCATCCACCGTATCGAAAGGATATAAGCCCACTCTCACTTGGAGGTGGAGTGGACATCACCAACCCAAACTCCTCAGGACTGGGGGAAGAGCTATAGACTAGAGTGGACTTAATGGTTTTCTGTTGTAGACATATTGTGATTCAAGCAATGGAAGAAATTACAGCAGTGAGGTGGAGCCAGTGGCTACTGGACACTTTCAGGGCAGGCAAGGGAAAAGCAGTTGTAATACAGGGGCTTTTTCAGCACTCGGGATTTATCCTGAGTGACATTACAACTACAGATAAAGGTCATTTTACATCAGCATATAATATGCAGAACTGTGTGGGAGAGAGTGTGGTCTACAATGTGAACTATGGTCCATGCTTAGTGGCAAAGCCCCAGGATGTGTATATCCATTGCAGGTGATGTGCCACAATAATGAAAGATGTTTATGTGGGATATTATGGGAGGAGTGGGAGGTGGGAAACATGGGAATCCCTGTAAATTTTTGTAACATTTATGTAATCTAAGCATCTTTTAAAATATATATAAAAAAACTAATTAGAGATTCAAAAAAAAAAAAGCAGGCTCAGAACCTTTCCCACTCTCTCTCTTGGCTTCTGCGCCCTGCTCTTGCCATGTCCCCCCTGCATGGATCAACATACAAGTAAAGCCCGGGTATTTATAATCTATAATGGGAAATTATAGTCTAGGAATCAGCCCTCTTTATCACTCTTCAACCCCTTACTCTCTACCAGGGACCCATGATCTGTTTTTTTCTCCCATTTCTCTTCTTTCTGTACCTTAATAAATTACTGGCCATAACTAATCTGACATGCCCTTGAAATTCATTTCTGCAGCATTAGTCAAGAACAGATACAAAAAAAAGAACATATACAAAATCTTGTAACACTGGCATAAAGAGAGACACATAGACAAATGGAACCAAATTGATGGTTCAAAACCAGACTGGCACATCAATGGTCAAGTGATTTTAAAAAGGATGTCAAAGCCATCCAGCTGGGGCAGAGCAGTCTATTCATCAAATGGTGCTGGGAGACTTCCTATACATAGCCAAAAAGGAAAGAAGAGAACAATTATCTCACACCTTATAGAAAAATTCACTCAAAATGGATAAAAAACTTAAATATAAGAACTAAAATCATAAAACTCCTAGAAGAAAATTTAGGGAAACTTCTTCAACACATGGTGGTAGGTATTGGATCCTTAAACTTTATACCAAATGCAGGAGCAACCACCTGGGTTGCACCGAGCCAGGGGTTGCAGGGCTTGAAGTGAGCCAGGGGTATTTCCCCAGCTTAATATCTTGGGCTTGGGGGAGGGAAGCCCTTCCCAGCAACTGAGAGGGCTTGATAATTCATGTTTGTTGTTTCATCTTCTTCATCTCTCTGTCCCTCCCCCTCTGGGTGTTGTGTAGCACTGTCCTGGTCTGCTAATCCCCAAAGCAAGTCTCTGGGACATCTTTTGACTCTTTCTCTATTGTTTTTGTGAGACCATTGAGCTCTGCCTGTTAGTCCAATATCATCTTCCCCAAATCCCCTATATTGGTGTATTTTTCCCACAAACCATGCTATTATTAACTTGATCTGTTTTGAGTTAATATTTTGCATAAGGTGTAAGATAGAGGACCTCTTTCATTCTTTTAGCTATGGATATCCAGTTCTTCAAGCACCATTGGTTGAATACACTGCTATAGCCTAGTTAGGTGGGCTTGAAACACTTGTGAAAAAATGACTTGACTGGATGTGAGACTCTATTTCTCAATTCTCAGTTGATCCTATTGGTCGATATGTCTATCTTTATGGCAGTGCCATGCTGTTTTTAATACTGTTGCAAAGTAATGTGCTTTAATGTTAAGAAATGAGAGTCCTTCAAATTTGTTCTTCATTTTAAAAAAATGCTTTTGGCTATTCAGGGTCCATTAACCTTAAAAATAAATTTGGTAATTGGCTTTCCATTTTTGCCAAACAGCTGCTGTAACTTTTATTGGGATTGTGTTGAATCTGTAATTAAGACTGGGTAGAATTGACCTCTTGATGATATTTAATCTTCCTATATATGAACATGGAATGTTCTTCCATTTATTTAGGTCTTTTTGGTTTCTTTTTGCAATGCTTTGTAGTTTTCTGAATAGAGGTCTTTTTTGTCCTCAGTTAATTTATTACTAAATATTGAATTCTTTTAGTCACTATTGTAAATGCAAATTTATCTGACTTCCTCTTCAGATTGCTCAGTAGTGTATAGAAATGCTACAGAATTTTCCATATCCTGTCACTTTGCTGAAGTCATCTATTAGTTCTAGTAGCTATGGAGTGGAGGTTTTGGGGATTTTCTAGGTATAGGATCATATCATCAGCGAATACTATAAGTTTTACTTCTTCCTTTCCTATTTGAGTGATGTTTATTTATTTTTCTTGCCTAATTGCTCTGGTTGGAACATCTAGCACATATTGAATAAAAGTTGTGACAGTGGGCATCATTTCTTCCTCCTGATCTCAACAGGAAAGTTTTCAGTCTTTCACCTATGAATGAGTACAAGATTAGTTGTGGGTGTTCATATATGCACTTTATCATGTTGAGAAAGTTTCCTTTTAATCCTATATTTCAGATGTTTTGACCAAGAAAAGATATTGTATTTTGTCAAATGCTTTTTCTATAGCAATTGAGATGACCATGTGATTTTTTCTTCTTCAATTTATTAATGTAGTTTATTACTGTAATTGAATTTCTTATTCTGATACATCCTTAGATACCAGGTATAAAACTCATTTGATTGTGGTGTATTGTTCTCTTAAAATGCTTTTGGATTTTGTTAGCAAGTATTTTGTTGAGGATTTTTGCACCTGAATTCATTAGAAAATTGGTTTTTAATTTTCTGTTTTCATAGTATCTTTATCTGGCTTTGATATGAGTGTCATGTTGGCCTCACGGAATGACTTTGGTTGCATTCACTCCTGTTCAATTTTTTGGAAGAGTTTGAGAAAAATTGGTCTTATATCTTCTTTGATGTGAAACCATCTGTTCCAATCATGGATTGGAAGATTAAATATCATTAAGATGTCAATTCTGCCCAATCCCAATAAAAATCCCACAGCCTTTTTTGCAAAAGTAGAAAAACCAATTATCAAATTTATTTGGAAGGATAAGTGGCCCCAAGTAGCCAAAAAGTTCTTAAAAAACAAGAACAAGGTTGGAGAACACTCAGTTCTGGGCTAACATTCATGTAATCAAAGCTTGTCTAAAAATAAAAATATATGAAAAATAAAGCATATTACTTAGTTACAGTGGTAAAAATAGCATGGTACTGACATAAATACAGACACATTTATCAATGAAACTGAATTGAGAACTGAGAAATATACCCTCTCATCTATAGTGAAGTGATATTTGACAAGGCGGTCAAGTCCACCCAGCTAGGCCAGAACCATCTACTCAACAAATAGTGCTAGGAGAACTTGATATTCATATCCAAAAGAAAGAAAGAAAACCCCTATCTCACACCTTACACAAAAATTAAGTCTGAATGGATCAAGGACCTAAATAAAAAAGTGATAATCATAAAACTCCCAGAAGAAAATAGAGTAAAGTATCTTAAAGATCTTGTGGTATGTGGTAATTACTTAAACCTTACACCGAATGCACAAACAAGAAATAAAAATTAGACAAACGGGACCTCCTTAAAAATTAAACACTTTTGCACCTCAAAGGCCTTTGTCAAAAGGGTGAAAAGGCAGCCAACTCAAAGGGAGAAAATTATTTGGAAATCACATGTCTGATAAGGATTTAATATCCATGATATACAAAGAGATCATACAACTTGACAATAAAAAGACAAACTACCCAATTAAAAAATGAGCAAAAGACTTGAAAAGATAAATTTCCAAAGAATAAAAATGGCAACAAGCATATGAAAAAATGTTCAACATCACTAGCAGTTAGGAAAATGCAAATCAAAACTACAATGAGATATCAGTTTACTCCCATTAGACTGGCCACTACTAAAAAGCTGGAAACTGTAAATGTTGTAGATGATATAGAGAGACAGAAGCACTTATTCATTGTTGGTGGGAATGTAGACTAGTACAGCCACTTGGAGGACTGTTTGGCAGTTCCTAATGAAGTTGAACATAAACTTGCCATGGGACCCAACAATACCATTGCAAGGTATATACTCAAAAGCAGGGACATTAATATATATCTGCACACCAATGTTCATAGCAGCATTATACATAAAAGCCAAAAGTTGGAAATAACACAAGTGTCCATCAATGGATGAGTGAATAAACAAATTGTGGAGTACACACACGGTGGAATATTATGCAGTGGTAAGAAGTGAAGTCATGAAATATGACAACATTGATGAACCTGGTGGATGTTATGTTGAGTGAAGCAAGCCAGACAGAAAAGGAAAAATATTGTATGATTGCCTTATTATGAACTAATTATATTATATGAAATATGAATATGAGTAGAATTGCATAAGTAAGACCATTTTTCCTTGAAGCTGAACAAATGTAAGTTAATTCTGCACAATGTTAATATCAGACAAAAAAAAAATAATTCTACTAAGTGGAGGAGACCAGATACAGAGTACTACATATTGTAATGATTCTATTAATCTAAAATATAAATATAAATCAATTCATAAAGATGAAAGTTTAGTTATGTAGGTCTGAGGAAGGAATGCTAAGGAGTTTGGTGTCTTTCTTTTTGGAGTAATGAAATTGTTCTAGAATTTTTAAGATGATGAATGTACAACATTGTGAGTAGTCTGAAACCCCTTGCTTATACACTTTGGATAGAATAGCCAGAAAGAAAGGCTATGTACAGTGGGGGAAGCATAGAGAGATTAAGAAGTGAGGAATTTTCTTGTTTCTTTGTCTGTTTTTTTGCATATTATTATTTTTATTGAAATAATGAAAATACTCTAATGATGATTGAAGTGATGAATGCACAGCTATGTGATTATAGCAAATACTACTGATTGTATACCTTGGAGGAATTGTATGCCTTATTAAAATGTATCAATGAAATAGATTTTTTAAAAAAAACTATGCGATATCATATCACACCCATTAGATAGGCTGCTATTAAAAAGTAGGAAATCTGTAAATGTTGGAGAGTAAGTGGAGAAATAGGAATGATTATTCACTGTTGATGGTATTGTAGAATGGCACAGCCACTGTGGGGGACAGTTTGGCAGTTCCTAGGGATGTTGGACATATACTTGCTATCGGAGCTGGCAATATGATTACTAGGTATACACCCAGAACAACTGAGAGCAGAGACATGAACAGACATCTGCACACCGATGTTCATAGCTGCATTATTCATGATTGTCAAACATTGGAAACAACCCAGGTTTCCATCAATTGAATGGATAAAAAAATTCTGATGTATACACATGATGGAATATTAAGCAAAGGTAAGAAGAAATGAAGTAGTGAAACATATGACAACATGGATGAACCTGGAGGAAACGATGTTGAGTGAAGCAAGCCAGACACAAAAGGACAAATACTATATGATTGCCCTATTAGTAACTAAACGTATTGGGTAAACTCATGGAGTTAATCTTTAGAATATAGGTTATCAGAAAACAGGAGGGTAGAAAATGAAAAGTTGAGAGTTAATCTGTGCAGAATTGGTAAATAGGTTGTTTGTAAACCTTTAGAAATGAATAGAAATAGTGAAAGCATCTAATGGTGTTTGTAACTAGCAGAGCTAGTATATGGGTATGAGAGTGGTTGAAAGGGAAAATCATGTTTATTACTAGAAGGAAAGCTAATAACTGTAACATGGGACTGAATAAGATAGGAAAACTTAATGTAAAACATGAATATGGGTGATATTGCATACATGACTGTTTTTACAAAATATAAATAAAAATATAATAGAGAGAAGGGAAAAAGTATAGCAGCTGTGTATGGCAGGGGAAGCCTAGAGGGATTGAGAAGTGATGAGATTTTTTGTTTATTTCTTTTTATTATTTTTATTATTATCAGAGTAGTGAAAGTGCTCTAAGAATGATTGAAGTGATGAATGTACAAATATGTGATTACACTGAACACCATATATTTGACATTTTGGATGAATTTATGCTTCATTAATATGCATCAATAAAATTGATCTGATTTTAAAAATACACCAAATAGCAGCTATGGACTATAGAAAGCAGTAATATTTTGCTTATGTTCTTTCATAATTTGTAGAAAATGTGCCACAATAATGTGTGATGTTGATGGTGTGGCAATGTACAGAAGTCTTGTGTGGTATGCATGATTGTTTTGTTCACTCAAAACTTCTCAAATTTAAGAACCTATAGTTAGTACTAGAGTTGGTAGGTGTACATCCAAGAGACTTAAATCCTTGGGCTATCCATGTGCCAGCTGAGCCCAGGATCTGAATGGAGTTGCAACACCTACTCTCCAGTTCAATGGACTCACCTGGGACAAGAAAATGGGAGGAGATGATGGACAAACACCCAAATTATAGGCTCAAATAGAAGGACAGAAGAGTCATGCATAGGGAAACCACCGCTGAGTCTAACTCAGTTACCCTGGGGAGCAAAAATAACAGATTAGGGCCCACTGGGAAGCGGCCAAATTCCTGAGCTGCCTGGATATGTCTCCATATCCCTGAGGAGCTTCACTATTTGGGGTTGTATCTACTTTGGCTGTCAATGAGTTCCTGTTGATATGTGCATAAACACTACCTCTGGGATGGCCTCCTGACTCACTTTGAAGTCTCCTAGCCATACAAACTCATTTGTCTTTAGCTTTTCCTCCATTTGGTCATGGTGGGTTTTTATGTTTTATTCCAACATGCTTTGCTTGTTGGTACATGGTAGCAATCTCTAAGTGCCAGGGTGGTTCATCCCCGGGAGTCATGTGCCACACTGGGGGCAGAAGTTATTGCTTTTATATGCTGAGTTTGGCTTAGAGAGAGGCCACATTTGAGCAACAAGGAGGTTCCCTGTAGGTAAATCTTAGGCATGCTACATCACTAGGCTAAGTTTCAATTTCAAGAGCAAAGGCTCATAAACATAGTCATCAATATCAGGGGCCTTCAATGGACATCCTCCTTCACAAGTCATTCTCCCTGTACTTGTGGTGTTCTTGTTGTTCCATTAGAGAATGTGGCAGAGCACCTCTGGATGGGAATTTGAGATTCTTTTGGTTATTGTTTGAATCTCCACTCACCGTGAAAATGTCCCATAAATATTTGAACACATTTTTATGCCTTATATGTAGGCCCAGGTGAACTTCCTCCCATGTATCCCCCATCCCTGACACCCCACAACAATGATCCTCCCCTGGCAGAGTTGTAACATTTCTGTGATCTAAAACATCTTCAAAAATGAAGCCAATAAAATAGCCACATACAATTAATAAGAAAATGAAATAGAAAAGATAGTTTTATACATAGGAGCTAAAATATAGAAAAAAATAAAAAGTAAAAATAGAATAATATTTTTAAAATTGGAATATTAAAAATAATGAAAAATTATTTGAAGAAAAAACTTTTTAAAATATATTTTGTCTTTCATCACTGTAAGACTGTTGTCCTGTATGTACAGTGACATTTTTTTTCCATTTATTCCCCCAGTGTCTTATTTATTTTTCATTTTTTCTTCAAAGAATTTTTAGGTAACTGTAGAGTCATGCACAGAATACAGGGGATTCCCATATGCCCAACATTCTCTCCCCTTTGCCCTTTTCCCTATCAAAAACATTTTATATGTGTTTGGTACATTTGTTACAATTGCACAAATATTGAAACATTGCTACTAACCATCATCAATGGTTCACATTATGGTTTACATTTTGGACCATATATTTTTATAAGATCTGATAAAATTTAATGTGGTCTGCATCCATCTTTGCAAGATCATGCAGAACAATTCCATCACCCCCAAAATGTCCCCTCTTCCACCTATTTTATTCCTCTCTTCCCCTCCCCTTTAGGACCATGGTGTCAACCAGGCTTCGTTCCTTGAAGGACAAGATTCATATTTACATGCATCTTCACTGAGGGCTTGACACATTGGACTTTCCTCCCCTATTAGGCACCACAGATGCTCTCAAGTGACTACCATCCCTCTCTTTGACAACACAGTAGGCCACCCTAGGATGGGAGTCCAAAACGTTCCTGCTCATTATGTGGGTCTCTACCGACTGAGGCAACACACTATGCCAAAATGATCACTCACACACTTCCTTTAAGCTTGCCCCAAGTGCACCCTGGTCCGAATGCCCCCCATCCAACACCGTAAACCAGTAAACCTTCCTTGTCATATTGCCAAATGAGTATTCCCAACATTGTAATTTCAATCACATACCTGCCAATCCCCAGTGTTGAACTTCCCCCCAGTTCCATGGACCATCTAACCCACCCTTCCCACACTACACCCTCTCAAACCTGCACCACCCAATCCAATATTATCACTATAACCCTGTTATGTCCTTTCACTGCACATCTACACGCTTCCATCTTGTCATAGATTTCACCCATATGGGCTTTGGGTCACAACCTTATTCTCCTTCTCTATTTACTTTAAACTTACCTTCCAGACTCCATCTCTGTGAGCCTGCTTAGTTTGATTAATTTATATCGGTGAAGTCATGTAATATTTGTCCTTCAATGTCTGGCTTGCTTCACTCAACATACGGTCCTCAAGGTTCATCCTTGTTGTCCCATGTGTTAGTACTATATTCCTTCTTATTGCTGAGTGATATTCCATTGTATGTATATACCATATTTTGTTTATCCATTCATCAGTTGATGGGCACTTGGGTTGATTCCAACTTTTGGCAATACTGAATAATGCCACTATTAACATTGGTGTGTATATATCTGTTAGTGTCCTTGCTTTCACTTCTTCTTGTTATATACCCAGCAGTGGAATTGCTAGATCGTATGGCAGATCTATAGTTAGTTTTTTTGAGGAACCACCAAACTATCCTCCACAATGGCTGCACCATTCTACATTCCCATCAGCAGTGTATGAGGGTTCCTCTTCTTCCATATCCCTCCAACACTTGTAGTCCTCTGTTTTTTATAATGGCCACCAGTCAAATGGGTGTAATATGGTATCTCATTGTAGTTTTGATTTGCATTTCCTTAATAGCTAGTGATGTTGAGCATCTTTTCATGTGCTTTTTAGCCATTTGTATTTCTTCTTTGGAGAAATGTCTATTCAAATCATTTGCCATTTTTAAAAAGGGTTATTTATCTTTTTATTTTTGAGATGCAGGATTTCTTCATATATGATAGATAATAGACTCATATCAGATATGTGGTTATCAAATATTTTCTCCCATTGGGTAGTCTGCGTTTTCATTTTCTTGACAAACTTCTTTGAGGTGGAAAAGTTTTTAATTTTAAGGAGGTCTGATTGTCTTTTTTCTTTTGTTGCTCATGCTTTGGGTGTGAAATTCATGAAATAATTTCCTATTACAAGGTCCTGTAGATGTTTCCCTGCACTATCTTCCAAGGTTTTTATGGTATTGGCTCTTATATTTAGATCTTTAATCCATCTTGAGTTTATTTTTGTATAAGGTGTGAAATGGTGTTCCTCTCTCATTCTTTTGGTTATGGATATCCAGTTCTACAAGCACCATTTTTGAAGAGGCAATTCTCTCCTAGTTGAGTTGGCTTGATGACCTGGTCAAATATCAGGTGACTATATATGCAAGGATCTATATCAGAACTCTCAATTCAGTTCATTTGGTCAGTATGTCTATCCTTGTGCCAATACCATGCAGTTTTGACCACTGTAGCTTTCTCATATATTTTAAAGTCAGTTAGTGTGATTCCTATGATTTAATTTTTCTTCAACACCTGAATTAAGAGATGCTAATATTCCAGTTCAATGACTCACCTGCTGAAGAGTTAAAATCAAATAATGTTATTAATATTCTAGTAGCCTTTAGAATATTTAACCTCTTTGAATGTTAATCCAGTGGTCCAGCAACTTAACTAATGATGCACATTCTACTGATTTATATTCAACTTTAGCAATAAAAGTGTTGGGAAATTTGTAACTCTTTATAGTATGTTAAGGTTAGGTCTTCCAAGGTAACAACCATCCTGGTTTTATTTGGACAGTTACATTTTTATCACTGAAAGTCTCATATTTTGGGCTATCAGTTCCAGTTGCCCCTGGTCAACCTACCTGTAGTGAATTCTTCATCAATGCACTCATTCCACCAGATTCAGAATCACAGTTGATTCTCTCCACAGTAATTGCCTTGGGGAAGTGAAAGTGACCATTGGTAGGGATTGGGATGGCTTTTGGTGACCACTAGGTATTTTGGGTAAAGGGAGCTCAAAATTATGCCTTCTCCCCAGGAACAGCATACAACTATTAGCCAGTTGATGCAAAGGTAGAAAGCACATCCCTGTTTATCAATTTAGGTAATCTTTGAAGGATCACTCCAGCTCCAGAACTCCCTGTATTAGGCATTGTTCTCCAGAGAAACAGAACCAAGAGGAGAAAACTCTGATGAAGTTGCTGTTGAATTCTCCAGGAGAATCTTGGGGCCTGAAGTACACATAGAAATTATTTTTTCTGACTGTTGAATTCATCACTTCTCCTTTTAATGCCTTCAATTGATTGGATAAGATTTCCCTCATTCATGAAGGAAATCTGATTTGTTGATTGTACATGTAATCAGGTATAGATGCAGTAAACTGACTAATGAATAAAATCCACCAAATACCCTCACAGAAGCAATCAGGCCAGTGCTTTCTTGATCAAACAACTGGATACCATAACCTAGTCAACTTGACGTATTAAACTTAATCATCACACTTCTTTTGAGATTAGCTGAGTCCACTGTCACAAGTGGCCTGCAACTGAACTTCTTTTTCCCCCAATCTAGTTTCCTCACTGACCCTTCCTGAAAGCCCTCCCCAATAAACCCCTATAGTCATATCTCAGAGTATGAGAGTCCCAAGAAACTTGACCTACATTTTTGGCAAAGAAGTGGGATAATTTTAGGGAAGTAACTGTAAAATTTGACCTGGAGTGGAGTCATTTGTCACTGGCTGGGAATGAGGACCTTCTCATTAATGGTAGGTCCAGAACTGAGAGTACCTGGCCCAGTAGCAGTGCAATTGTAAAAACCTTCACTCCTGGAAAACTGGAAGAGGATATACAGCAGGGTGCAATATTTCAGGCATCTCAGAAGGTCCAGGAAATAGTCATTTAGGAGAATGGAATTGGATGTTTATTGCTGGCTATTATCAAAGCATTTTTTAAGAATACAATAAAAGACCAATTGTGACTAATCACTAATGTATTGATGAGTGTAAAAGCCAGATGACCTCCTTGGCAGTAGATAATGAGACTCTCATTCCCTGGAGCCAGACAGCAGGCAACATAAAGATCAGGCTCAGAGCTTAAATTGGAAGGGAGTAAAACACCTGTGAAGGCAGAATCCTCAGTCCCAACAACTGGGATTTGTCAAAGGAATGGCCCTATTTGGAAATGAATGGGATGCTGAGATTGTAGATAAAGGCATATGCATCAGTGTTCTTAAAAATCCTTGAAATCCCAGATTTCTTCTAAATATATATCTTATCACAATGTCAGGTGTTTATTGGTGTGATTGAATAATCAAACAAGTAGGGGCTGTCAAAGACAAAAACTGCATCAGACAATATTAAACCACCAAGGATGACTTCTCTCAGCAGGCTTCTACACAGGGGAGAGAGAGTAGAACTCAACTTTATTGAAACAGAGACTGCAAGCTATTAAAAGATTGGAGAAAAAGCTCTGGAAGAGAGTAATGGGGTTGATCACTGGGATGGTTGAGGTTGCACTTATGATGGTTCAGTTTCACAGTTCCACAGGGAGGGGTGAGGGATTTTTGTGGTTGTGATTAGCACCATTTCATTTAGAATGTTTTCCTTTGCAGTAATTAGTCTATCTAGAGTCTGTAAGGACTAGGAGTGAAGAGGAATATAAGGAACTATCCAAGTAGGAACTTCTGAGGCACTTGGAGAGTAGGGGTGAGAGGGAGAGAGAAGGGAGAGGTCAAGATGAATTTGATATTTAAAATAGCTGGGATCTGAAGTTGTTTTTTTCTCTTTTCTCCCCTTCAGGCACGGTTGTTTTTCTCTGCAGTTTTAGAGCTGCAAAATTGGTTCCAAGGTAGTGAGGAGAGGGGAAGGAGTAGGCAGTGGCATGTGAGAGTTAAGGCTGGAAATGATCTAGAAAAAGAAAAACAGACTTTGTCACCACCATTAATGATTTTCTAATCAATATATCCCCAATATTCCCTCTAATGCATCATCTATGGTAGATACTCTGCAATTTGTGTCAAATGAATGAATAAATGAAAGAAGTTAATAGATAATGACACTCATTGAAGAAACATATCTGTGTATATACTGGGAGTATTTTAAAACTATATTAAGAAAAATTAAATGAAATGAGTTATTAGAAATCATTGTAATTTGGTCAGGAAGGAAAGTTTGGAAAATAAGCTTGTGCTGTGTAATCTCTGATGCAAATAATTAAAATCAGCAACTAAGTACAGTGGGGGAAGCCTAGAGAGATTAAGAGGTGAGGAATTTTCTCATTTTTTGTTTGTCTGTTTATTATTATTATATTATTATTGAAGTAATGAAATTTCTCTAATAATGATTTAAGTGGCAAATGCACAACTATGTGCTTATAGCAAATACCACTGATTGTACACTTTGGATAAATTGTATGATTATTAATATGTATCAATAAAATTTTTTGTTAAAAAGTTCAAATTGGGGGATTTACTATTGACTTACAGATATAAAGAGGATTGTAAAGAAATATTATGAACAATTTTATGCCAACAAATTAGATAATCTAGGTGAAAAGGACATATTTGTAGAAACACACAAATACCTCAAAGTGACTCAAGAAAAATGGAATATCTCAAAAGACCTATAAGAAAGAAAAAGATTGACTCAATAGTAAAAAACAAATGCCCAAGACCAGGTGTCTTCACTGGTGAATTCTACCAAACATTCAAAGAATTACTAACCCTTCTCAAATTCCTCCAAAAATGTGAAGAGGAGAAAACAATCTCTAACTTATTTTATGAGGCTAACTTTACCCTGTTATCAAAATCAGGTAAAGATAGCATAGGAAAAGAAAATTTGAGGCCAATTACTCTTATGAACAAAAAATGCAAAATTCCTCGGTAAAACACTGGCAAAATGAATCCAAAAGCATATTAAAAGGATTATTTACCATGATGAAGGAGATTTATTCCCAGAAATATATTTATGGTTCAACATAAGAAAATCAATCAACATTAATTGACGTCAATTCTGAGAGACTAAAAGTTTGCCCCCTAATTTTGGGTACAAGACAAGAAGGTCTGCTTCACCCGTACTGTTCAACATTGTTCAAGAAGTTCTAGCAAGAGAAATTAGAAAAGAAAAAGACAGAAAATGCAACCAAATTTGAAAGGAAGATGTAACACTATATTCACTGATGACATATCCTATATATAGAGAATCCCAAAGAATTGACAGGAAAGCAATTAGTGCTAATAAAGGCTTTCAAAAAAGTTGTGGAGTGCATTATTAACACAAAATTCAGTGGTGGTTCATCGGCTTTTTTTGGCAAGTGATTTTCTAAGAAACTAGTCATCATTTCTTTGCATTGGCAAGAGCAATTTTTTAAATGGAAGAACATGATGAGTAGGTTACAAAATATTGTCCCTTGAGGCCAACCACACACGCATCAAAAGCTTCCCTTTTCAAACCTTATTTTAAGAACCTAGACTAGAGATGCCAACAACCATTAACTAACCAGTTGAAAAAACTGAGAAGATGAAAACTGCTCACAGACACCAGAGGACGTTTTTGATTCACTTATGGGACACAGTCAGAAACTCTCCTGGACATGGTATTTCCCTGATTCGGATGTAAGGTCTCAGGACAGCTTGGTTCTTGCACTACTTCACTTCTGTAGCTATTCATTATCCCAACATGAACTCCCTATTTTGGGTAAAGCAATTCTGTATGTCTTCCTATCATCTTCAACTAAAGAGCCTGACTAATATCCTTTCTGACAACTTTTTTCATTTTTTAATATGGCTGAAATATTTTAATTTCAGAA
>JAQZBX010060478.1:0-17297 GCA_029593785.1 Cabassous unicinctus | reverse complement strand
TATCCTTGCTGGCCTCAGTTTTGGACTTCCTTTAGCCTCAATACAGTGAGCCACTAGTCCCCATTATTTGAGCCAACCTACTAATGTTATTTGTTTTTGCAGCTAAGAAAGTAAAACACATTGTTTTGAAGTATATAAGTCCAACATCAAGGCATCAACAGATCACACTTTCTCCTGGAGTTCTAGTGACAGTAATCCTCCATCACATAGGGCTCTCTCTCTCTGGCTTCCCTTTGTTCCTTCTGACTTCTCTAGTCTCAATTTCTTTTATTTAAAACACTTCCAGTCATAAGGATTAAGTCTCTCTCCCCCTTACAAAGCTTGAATACCCTAAATAGTATCTTTGGAAATCCTATTCATAAATAAGTCCACACTCTGACATACTTTCAGATATTCAAAGATACAATTTAAAAGTGGATACATAGCCACAATAATGCACATTAAGACTTGAACATGTCCTTTGTGGGGTACATAATTCAATGCCCTATTCTACGTTCTGCACATTTGTGCAATGTTTCATCAAGCTCAGTGACTTCATCCATCAAAAACTGCTGAGATAGGATCCATTGCAGGAAACCTTATCTAGTTCCTCTGGACCAAATTCATACTCTTTGATATTCATGATTTCTGTTCATCGTCCATTCTTTACTTATTTCTCACACCATAATATGTTGTGCTTATCTGTTTATAGATTTATATGGCCTTCTCTCCAAATAGAGTGTGGGTTCCTGGAGATCACAAACTATTTCTCTTTCACCTGAGAATTCTCCTCACCCATTTCTATGTCTACCCAATTGTTGCCAGAGCTAATTTCCAGGTTTGTGGCCACGTAGTGAGAAAGAATTCAAGGACTTTCCATGAATTAAGCAAGCAGAGAATTTATTGCAAAGTGAAAAATTGAAAGTACATACTTAAGACATGAATGAGGGCACTCTTACTGGTGAAGTGTAATACCCGGTGACCTGCGGCCTTGTGACTTTAGTTGGTAAGAAAGGGGCTAGGGCTAGTGTATTCTGTCCCCTTTGGTTGGGCAGAAACAGATGTTAACACTTATTTTCTGAGTTTTACATGTAATAGCTCAGGTTTGGCTGCTCACAATAGCTCAGACCTGGCTCCCCACAGTGCTTTTTGTTCCCCTGAGCTGTTGTGCTCACTGCCCCACTCCCCTTTCCCAGTTCCCTATGCTGACTTGCCTCACAAGAATCCATGTTGCTAAGTGTTATTGAAACAGATCTCTCAGTCTCATTTTTCTCATTTGAAAAAGTAGAGAAGCTATAATGCTCCTCACATTAGGAGTAAGAACTTGTATTTTTCAAGTCCACCTATTAATTGCTGCAGCAGAATTGGGTCCTCAGTCTAATTTTCCAGTTTTCTGATCTTCCTTCCTATACTGGCCTTCCTTTTTTAGAGTAAGAGTCAAATAATCCTAACTTGAAAAGCATTCATACCTTGAGAGAGCTATTAAAATTCAAATTTAAATGTATAATACATGGACTCAATACTTCTTTTTCCTGAAAGATCTGCTTACCATAATTCATTGATTTTCATCCATAACATCTTTGACACTGGATCTGTTTTACAATTGAGAGTTTAAAAATATTATATCATAGTTTCATAGTTTATTTATTTATTTATTTTTGGATTTGTTTAATATGGTGAATCCTATAAGAGTTTAACCATGAAATAGGAATGGGCATAAAGAAGAAGCCTTCCTCAGAGGCTCAGACATCCTGAGAGCCAAGAACCTTTCTTTCTTCTTTCAGCATCTGAGTGTCTGCCAATATAAAGTATAATAGCTATTTCCTGCAGTTATAATCAGTAAATTAATGCACAGTACCCCTCTGAGCTCTTTCAGCCTTCAAATACCTAAAATTTCAATTATGAAATCCCTCTAGGGATTTGTTTTGGTGAATTGCTCCTAAATGATATAATGTTTATGACAATGTGGGATAATTTTGAACCAGCTCACAATTTTTCACATTCAGTCTGATATGTATACCATTTATTCACCAGTATTTATTCATTCATCTATTCAATAAAAAAATGAAAAGAAATGATAATATGCTAATAATAGTCAAAGAGAAAAGGATAAATAACCCCAGGCCTCAAAGACTTCAATAACATAAACATTAACTAAAAACCTCTTATGTTCTACTGAGCTGTCATATGTCAAAAATGTTGCCATGATTTATTCCCAATTTATGCTGTGAGGTTGCCAGGATTATCTACTATTTAAACTTCAGGGGATTGAGAACTGAAGAGCTTAACTTATTTACCAAATATAAAAACTCATGGTTAAAACACCATCCCAATATTTCATGTACCCAAGCTTATTTGCTTTTCTGACATCATTATTGGTAGAAGGTGAGATGTTCTTTTAAAAAGTAATTTTTATGTAGAGAGTGACATGAAAAAATGGAAACATAATTAAAGTATCATTTATTGCATATTAATTTTAAATGAATGGAATGTTATGGTTTAACCATGCAAAGAAAGGGTGAAGAAAGGGCAGTTCAGCAAGAATGAAGACACATGCGAAATACATGAACAAATGCATGGAATTCCAATTGTACACTACAGGAAATTTTGAACCCTATGGTTAGAACATAGGCTAACTAAGAAAAAGATAATATAAGAAGAGAGCCACAAATGTGGCTCCTAATAATAGTGGCTATACAAATTATTACAAATATATAACTTGTGAAAAACAGAAATACAATTTTCAAAAGAATCATATTTTTATAGAAAAAAATTGTAATTTTAATGAATTATTTGCTCAATTAATGAAGGTTTTATAGAAAACTGAATGCCAGAGTCTTAGAAGTATCATTTCCCATATACAGTAAAAACAAAACAGATTGAAGAAAAGCAATATGTGGATGAACATTTTAAAATTGGCCCAGTCCTACTCTTAGAAAATTGAAGTCACAAAAATATGTGAATCAAGAAGATCCATTTATAACTGCCTATCTATTTACTTTTCTCTACATTGTAGCACTGTAACCTTCACCTACTCACCCCTCCACCACCCTTCACTTTGGAAACCTTAATCTTGTATTTCTTTAAAAAAAATAAAATAAAGAAAAAGGTAGTTTCATAGAAGATATTTTGGAGCCCACCATTTTCCTGAGAGCTGCTTTCATTTCCTCGTTCCTCAGGCTGTATATCAGGAGGTTAAGCATGGGAAACACCACAGTATAGAACACTGTAGCCACTTTATCAGTTTCCAGACTGTAGTCAGAATTGCAATAAATGAAAAGGATTGTTCCATGGAAGACCATGATGGCTGTGAGATGTGAGGCACAGGTGTAAAAGGATTTGCACCTTCCTTCTGCAGAGTGCATCCCTAGGATGGTGATGAGAATAAACAAATTGGAGGTGAGGATGACCGCCATGGTGATGATCTCATAGAAACTGGCTACAATCAATAACAGTTGTTAATTCAAAGACATATTAGAGCAGGCAAGAGATAAGATGGGGGTAAATCACAGAAGAAGTAGTTAATCATATTTGATCTATTGGATGGAATCTCAAGAGCTAAACACATGTGAAACAGAAAACACACGGTTCCACTGAAATAACAGGCAGACAACAATCCCAAATAGAGCTTCTGGGACATAACCACCATGTAGAGCAATAGGTAACAGATGGCCACAAAGCAGTCATAGGCCATCATGGTGAGCAAAACAACCTCTGTGGTCATATATGTGCAAAACAAGTAAAATTGTACAGTGCATCTTAGGAAGGAAATAACCTTTTCTTTGTCTAAGATATTGGACAGCATCTTTGGCACAATGGTAGTGGAGTAGCAGAAATCCACAAAGGACAAGTGGCTCAGGAAAAGGTACATGGAGGTGTGCAATTGAGAGCTGGCCTGGATCACTGTGATCTTGCCCAGGTTGCCCAGCACTGTGACTCCATAGATGAGAAGGAAGACCAGGAAGAGGAAGACGCTCAGCTCAGGGAGGTCTGACAATCCCAAGAGAATGAACTGTGACACAGTGCTGCAGGTTCCCTTGTCCGTGTTCCCCTTTTGGGGGTTGAATAAATAGAAAAAAAACAACTATTCTCAAAGTCCTTATCCATTAGATGATCTAAAATAGAGTATTTACTCTCTCCTGACAACAGATATTGTTATTATTAAGAAAGTTAATTTTGGCAACAAGGTATAAGGCACTGTTTTAGTTTATGCAGAATTCAGAAATTGTTGATTACATATGAATAATTCTCATAGTTTAGTTCACAGATAAAAAGAAACAATAAAATTATTATCTACAGAACCTAAAAGATTCTTAAAACTCATGTTCAACTCTTTGGGAATTGACATTGAATCACTAGAAAGAAGTTATCTTATTATTTAATTAGCTTTATTGATCCGTGGTTTCAAATCCATTTCTCCACACACACTTCATTCGCTCAATTATTCTTTCCTGCAATCCTAGAAAATAAGGTGTACTATATATAATACCCTCTGACTTTTCCATTGATGTGATGGGATAAATTCTTCTTTATCATTGTTAACACAAAAGTATTCATTTGGTATTGATATCTGTAGATATAGAAAACAATTTTGATACAATTAATAGGCATTATTTTCTAAAACATTAGCATAGCATTTGTTTTTATTCTCCTCTTCAGTGTCTGCCAGGGTTTAGGGAAGTAAATAGTTTTATATATTTTCCTGTAACTGTGAAATTTCTTGTAACTATGACCTTGAAGCCTTAAAAAGACATTTTTGACAAATTAATTTCACTACTTCTAATCTATTGCAAGAACTGATTAAAGTTGTAAATAGAAATTAGTACCAAAAATCCTACTGATGCATTGAAATATTATTTATGATATCAAAACTTAGAATGCTAAATAGAAGGGAAATGGTCAAAACTATGGCACATATACATGATGAAAAACCAGGCAACTATTAAAATGATAATTTTGAAGAATTTTTAGTGACATGAAAAATGACTGTGATAACATTGCAAGTTAAAAAATATTGAGGGAAGTGGGTGTGGCTCAAGCGATTGATTTCCTTTCTACCATAAAGGAAGTCCAGGGTTCGATTCTCAGTGCCTCCTTGTCAAAGGCAAGCTGACACCAACAGAGAACTGGCCTATGCAGGAGTGCTGGCCCACACAGGAGTGCTGGCCCACATGGATAGCTGGTGCAGCAAGATGATGCAATAAAAAGAGACACAGAGGAGACACAATAAGAGATGCAGCAGAGCAGGGAGCTGAGGTGTCACAAGAGATTGAGTGCATCTGTCCCACTGCGGTAGGTCCCAGGATTGGTTCCTGGTGCCGCCTAAAGAGAAGACAAGCAGACACAGAAGAACACAGAGAGCAGAAAGCAAGCACAAAAAACAAACAAACAAACAAAAAAGCAATGAGGTAGGGGAGAAATAAATTTAAATATAAATAAATAAATCTTAAAAAATTTTGAGTCGGTTTGCACAGACAGAATAATATAAATGCATACTTAAGTTGTTTTGTATATTTAATTCTCAATAACTTTGAAAGGCAAATACTTTATGTAACCATTGGGGAATTTGATGTAATTATGAATTCCAAAAATATAATTTGGATCATGCTTGTAATCTGATCTGTTAATCTGGGCATCATTAAGTTATGATTAGGGCGTTGACGGGACCACTTCAGTAGGGCATTAAGCCCAACCCCTTGGTGAGTGGGGAATCGAATATAAAAGGCAAGGCAAAGAACAGAGTTGAAGCAGTCTTTTGAGAAGAAGTTTTGATGTTGGAAAGAAGGCCCCAGGAGAAGAGAAGCAAGCTGCTCACCTGATCGTTGACAGCTGACCTCCTGGAGGAAACAGGAGCTAAGCCCGGAGAGAAACACAGCCCTCGGAAGAGAGGAACCCCAGAAGTCTGAACCCTGGCAAACGCCGGCAGCAGTCTTGCTCTAACACGTGGCAATGGACTGTGGTGAGAGAAGAAACATAACGCTTTATGGCCTGGTAACTGTGCACTTCTACCCCAAATAAATGCCCTTTATAAAGACCAACCCATTTTTGGTATTTCACATTAGCACCCCTTTGCCTGACTAATACAGAATTTGGTACCGAGGAGTGGGGAAGTGCTTTCGTAATTACCAAAATGTTGGAAAGGTTTTATAAATGGGTAAGGGGTATTTTTTGGAGGAATTGAGAAATGCTTGATGGAAAAGGCCAAGATTGCTTTGAAGAAACTGTTGATAGCAATATGGACGCTAAAGAAACTTTCTGTGATGCCTTAGAAGTAAATGATGAAACTATTATTGGAAACTGGAGGAAAGGCGATCCATGTTTTAAAGTTGCAGAGAACTTAGCAAGATTAACTCCTGATCTTATATGGAAGACAGAATTTGAAAATGGCCAACCGGAACATTTAGCTGAAGAACTTTCCAAGGTAAACTCAGAGAATGTGGCTTGGCTTCTCCTTGCAGCTTATAGCAAAATACTAGATGAGCGAAATACACTAAGGACTGAACTTTTGAGCACAAAGAAAGCAGAAACTGATTCTGGGACTTCCAAATTTCTGGAAATCAAATTCCCAGATGAAAATGCCCTATTTGAAGACTTTACTAAACTAGGAGCTTGTAAATCAGAATTGAAGAAGCAGTTATCTCAGAAAGACTTGTGAAAAGTCTTACTGCCTGATGGCTTGAACCCCTGCTTCCTGCATGCTAAACCAACAAAGTTTTTGAGAGAGCTGTATGAACAAAACCACTGTCAGCTTGGACAAAAGAGGACATGGAAAGGAGAGATTGAAGGAGAATCAGCTTTAAGAAGAAAATCGTGGAAGCAGAGATCTGGACTTAAGACAACTCCTTGGGCCAAGAGAGGCGCCCCACCCATGTGTACAGAGAGGGTGAGTTTGCCCCTGCAGTTGAAGAGGGTAGATGTTCCCACCCGATGTTCTGAGAAAGTTTTGATGCTCCATGGTGCAGAGAGGGTGAGTTTTCCCCAGCAGTTGAAGAGGGTGGATGTCCCCACCCGATGTTCTGGGAGAGTTTTGCCATCCCAGGGTGCAGAGAGGGTGGAGCACATTCCTCAAAGATTAGGGCAGTTAAGGTTAACACCCCATAGGTCTGAGAGGGGTGAACCTGTCCCCCATGGATTAGAGAAGGCCAGGTGGTCAACCCATTGCTCTTAGAGGGTTGAACCTGTATGCCAAAGTTTAGGGGGAATGTTGTCTTCACCTCACTGTACTAGGGGGGCTAAGACTCTAAGACAAAGATTGGGTAAGGTGTGGCAATCACCTCAACACTCTTGGAGGGTTAGGCCTGGAGCTTTGTTGACACACAGATGCTTGATGAGTGTGGAACCAACAAAGTGTCCATTGGGCCATCCTGTGAAAAGGGTGGGTTCCCATGGGCCCCAAAGAAAAGAAACCATTGTCTTAAAAATGACTTTCAGACTTTGAAATTGAATGGAAAATGCCCTCCAGGTTTACTGAACTGTAGAGGATCCATGACTAAAGTTTAACATCCCAATTTCTCCTTATGATATTGAAAATGTTTATCCTTTGTCTTTCCATTTCTGTATTGGAAGCAGTTAAATGGTTTTGTAAGTTTCAGAGGTCTACAGCAGATGGAATTTTGCCTGAAGACAAACTGTATTTCTTTAAAATGCCTATGATATGATTTTGTACTTGAATTGTAACTGATCTAAGTTTTTTTGAGAATTGTAATGTATTTTTATAATTCAGAAGGTGGAATGTAACCATTGGGGAATTTGATGTAATTATGAATTCCAAAAATATAATTGGATCATGCTTGTATTCTGATCCATTAATCTGGGATCATTAAGTTATGATTAGGGCATTGACTGAGCCACTTCAGTAGGGCATTGAGCCCCTCCCCTTAGTGGGTGGGGAACCGAATATAAAAGGCAAGACAAAGAACAGAGTTGTAGCAATTTTTTGAGAAGCAGTTTTGATGTTGGAAAGAAGGCCCTAGGAGAAGAGAAGCAAGCCGTTCACCTGATAGTCGACAGCTGACCTTGTGGAGGAAACAGGAGCTAAGCCCGGAGAGAAACACAGTCCCGGGAAGAGAGGAACCCCAGAAGCCTGAACCCTGGCAAATGCCAGCAGCTGTCTTGCTCTAACACGTGAAAATGGACTGTGGTGAGAGAAGAAACATGATGATTTATGCCCTGGTAACTGTGGACTTTTACCCCAAATAAATACCCTTTATAAAGACCAACCCATTTTTGGTATTTCACATTAACACCCCTTTCTCTGACTAATACATATTTTATCCATTTTTTAAAAAGGAATATGTAATCTTTCCTGAATTTTCACAAAACAAGGAATTTATGGGGTGGAGTAGGAAACAGCATTAGCATTTTCTTAATCAGAAGACCATCCCTTCAAGTCCTTGAAAAAAGCAAATGCTCCTGACCCTAGTTTGTACATACACGACTATATAGGAACCAGTTTGATCATTATGGGTGGAAGAGACTCTGGACTAGAAACCAAGCCAAAAATGTATTTCCCCTAGTCTATAGCTGATTTAGAGGAGGTCAAAGACACATGCATTATCGCTTGAAAACAAAGACTGATTCCAATGATACGGATATTCCAAACAGTTTAAGAATTTTATGGGTATAATTCATTATAGTTGAATCTATGTTTAAATTCTTAATAATTATATTTGTTTTCCTAAAATTAATCTGAGAATGTCCTCAGGTTGAGGGGCATGTTTTGGTTCTCCTTTCCATAGAGAACATTTTACAATTGTTCTCTTCTCACTTCAAAAAATGAAGATATTCCTCCTATCCTTTATAAACTACCATGACATATTGTCCTATGAGAAATACAAACAAAATGAAACTAAACTTCCAAACTCAAAAGAAAAAGACAAATTAAATATTATTATCCAGATGTTTACTTTAGTCAAAGCATCTTAAACACATGGTATGACTTCTTGTTTCTTCCTGGCTTTGTCATCTTTCTTTCTATTGGGGATTGAATCATGTCCCCAACAAAAGGAATGTTTAGGTCCCAACCCATGGCTCTGTGAATTTGAACCCATTTGTAAATAGGATCATTGAAGCTGTTATTAGTTAAGGCGTGGCCAAACTGAATGAGGGTGAGCCATAACCCAATATGGATAAAATCCTTATAAGCAAAGAAAATTGGGCACAGAAGAGAAAGCCAACAGAAATACAAAAACCAAGCATTGATTGGAGTCAGCGCCAGATTGCCACAGTCTTCAGTGAGAGGTCATTGTCTTGCTCAGGTCTTGAATTTTTCTACTTCTCCTTGCTTCAAAACCATGAGCCAATAAATTCCTGTTATTTAAGCCAACCCATTGCATGCTCTTTGTTTTAGCAGCCAGAAAGTTAAGACGCTCACCATGGAAATTAATTGCCTCAGACATATATTTTAGCTTACATGACAATGTTTTGAATTCACATATATAGTAAAGTGATAATATTTAACACCCTTTCTTCTATCTTATTGTACCCCCAAACAATTGTCCCAGGATGTACCACTCCTGAAAAAGAGAGTCCCATGAGAGTAAAACTGTAAGAACATCTCAGAATATCAGTGTTTGCACTGATGGCTTACATCATCTAGTAAACCTACTCACACCAAAGCTGACTTGCCTTTTTATTTTAGTTTTAAGAAATGTTGAGGTATTTTAAAGATTCGTTCAAATTAATAGGAAATTTCAGTAGAATTGATTTCATGATCATTAAACGCAAAATAATCTAAATGAGAAACCCTCTGCTTTTGATGAAAATGTAATTAAAGCAATCAAATAATACAATTTTAATAAAATGTTATATTTGTGAGGTTCAATAAAATCAACAATATTTGTTTTTTTATTTTTATTTCATTATTTAAGCAAATTGCCTCAAATTGGAAAAATAACAGATGTCCTTAATAGTCATAGTATAAATCTGAGAAAACTCTTTTGTTAACCTTTCCAAAACTTGAGAAAGTGATTGACTCCAATGACTGCAAAGCAAGTCTAAATATGTTTGCTAAAACAACAACCACTTACTATTTCTTACTCGTGAAGAATCATTTGGGTAATTTTGCTAATCTTTAGGCCAGTCTTGGCTGATCTTGGCTTGGCTTGCTTATATAAATGAAATCAGTTGGCAGTTAAGATAGCTTTACTCTCCAGTGTGGTGGTTGACTAGTTGTCAGCTGGCATGATGTAGAGGAAGGGAGAATGGGCTGTGAGTCTCTCATTTTCTATAAGTTTATTCACTGTTTGTTCACATGGCAAGTTTACAGGATTAGAAAAACAGTGCATAGGTATAAGGCTCCTCAAATATTTGGAACAGGCAATCTGTCACCTTCTATTAAGCAAAGCAATTTGCAAATCAGCCTACCTTCAAGGAGTGGAGAAATAAAATCCAGTAATTGATGTGAAAAGCTGCAAAGCCACAATGGCAAAGGTAGGGATTACAGAGAGGAGTGGAGAATTGGGGCCATGTTTGCAAATTACCACACTGATTATCCCTTTGAAAAACAGGTCATGTCCTAATTTAAGCTTTCAGCAAAATTGGAAAGCAAATTAACTGAATTTTATGCATTCTTAAAATGTTTTTGATAAAAATCTTGTGAGAAATTGGCACATAATTTGGATGGAATTGAAAGTTTAGTGACATTGCTTGACAACATATAATTTTCAGTAGTTTCTACTCCTTTTTTTCAATATGGTGAAGGTTTCTCAGTATAGTCATCAATTTAAAAGTAGAAATAAAATTGATGCTGAACCGTATTATATTTTAGCAATAAATGATTGCAGAGGTTGAGTTCATGTGTCAATTTGGCCAGATTATGGTATTCAGTTGTTTGGTCAAGCAAGCAGTGCTCTGATTATTACTATGTGAATAATTCATTGCTGTAAATCATCAGTAATTTGATTGCATCTGTGACTGATTACATCTACAATCAACTGATGAGATTGCTTTTAACAAAGAGAGAAGTCTCACCCAAACAATTGAAGACTTTAAAAGGAGATATGATCTTTCCAGCAGTCAGAAGAGTGAGTTTCCATCTGTACTTCAGCCAGCCAGCTTCTCTTGGGGAATTCATTGAACACCTTCACTGGAGTTCCCAGCTTGCAGCTGCCCTATGGAATTTGGACTTGCCTATCCCCACAGTCTCATGAGCAATTCTAATAAAATCTCAAAATAATAGCATTAGATATAATGTTTCTTCTGTTATTGTAGATAATTCTGATGAACACAGTGATCATGACCCATGGATATATTAATTTTTAAAAATCCAAAAATCTTTCTAATAAAAATAAGCATTTCCTATAATTTTCTAATTTTGATATTCATATTTTAATTAAAATTTACAATAAAATTACATTTCTTAATTAGCAGTGTATTTTTATTGTGTTATTACAATGAAAGTTTTAACAAACCAGAAAAAATATATTTAATAACATTGAAAAAATACAGTTGATCATAAGAAATATAGAGTGTGATTCATAAACTCATAATGTCCTTTGGAGACCTGGAATTGAAATATGAGTTAAAGGAGAAAAAGGAAGGATATAAATACAACTACAAAAATTATCTTGTTTATGTATTTTCAATGAATTATCATATATGATGGAAATTACACTTTTTGCTGCTATTTAAGCTTACAATGAAATATTGTATATGTCAAAATAAGTTTTTGGAGTATACATCCTTTCAATAATCAATTAGCAGCACATGGTCAAATATTTGAAGACTGCTGTCTTAGTTTGCCAAGGGTGTTATGACAAATACTATTCAAAGTAGTTGACTTCAACAACTGGAATTTATTGGCTCATAATTTGGGAAACTAGAAGTCCAAAATTAAAGTTTTGACAAGGCACTGCTTTCTCCACAATATGTAGTGTTCTGATGGTGGCAGTCCTTTGTCATATGGGGATCACTCTCTCTGGCTTCTCTTATTCTTGCTTCTACTTCCCTATCCAATCTCCTTTCCTTTCCTTCAGCCATATTAAATTAAAGCCCACCTTCATTCAGTTTGGCCATACCAAACTCTTATTTCCATCACACAAAGGTATCTTTGTTTGTCAAAGTAAGAGAGAAGCAAGTGAAGTTATTCTGTAATTTTCACTACATAAATTACATACATTAGATAAAAATAATATTATTACCATCACTAATGCAACTCAGGGTTAATACAACTAATTTTCTAATTTCAAATAAAATTTGAAACTATATAGGTATCAAGTGTCTAATGAAAGGTAAATTATTTATAAAAACCCAGTGAATCACATTAATTCAAGAGAAAACAGCATTCTTTTATTAGACAATCAATATTTAAAACAATGCTTCTTATTTTTTATCTTTTTTATCCTTCCATATACAATGATTATTTAATTGACCCTTATCAAACAATATATATGAAATGAAAATAAAGTTTTTAATTAATTAACATAAATTCCAGATCATATGGACATATTGCATACTTTTATTGGACTCATATAAAATTATTCCCTAATCTATATTTTTCTTCTTCAATAAAACAGTTGGCAAATTATTTTCCTCAATATAGTACTTATTTCCTTGGAATTATATCTAGACACACTGAGTAGAGAAAAGGAGAAGGTGATTTATTAAGCAAAATTGAGTTATGAAAGATATATTTGATAATTGGAATTTGTTAATTTAAATATATGTTGAGGCTAATGACTGCATGGTTTTTCACTTAATTTTGGATAACTATATGGAGGATATTAGCTTTCAATACCATAGCAAATCCAATCATTTTTTTTTTCAAAGTTGTATAAGAGTTTTATTGCAAAGGATTCAAAGAATATGCACATGTTTAGGAAAGAAAATCCTAAAGGTTTGATATTTTATATGACATGGGAAAGATGGCAAAATGATAGCACAAACACAGATTGGACCCTTAACATCCTTGCTGTTTTAATTTCCTACCTGCCAAATAAAAAACCATGCAATGGGTTGGTTTAAACAACAAGAGTTTAGAGACTCATTGTTTTGAGGTTAGGAAAACTCCAAAATCAAGGTGCACATGGCAGGCTCTCCTAGCTTGTCTTCTCTTATGGGTCCCACTGACCGCCAGCTTCTGGATGGTCCCTATAGGATTTTTCCTGTCACATTTTCACTCTGTTTATAAAGGACTCCTCTAATCTATATTAAAATGCAACTTGGTTCATCTGGGCCACACATTAACTAAAGTAAACATATTTACAATGGGTTCATACCCAGAGCAATGTATTAAGTTTCAGAACATATTTTTCTGGGGGTACAGATCTCCAAGACAAATAGCCTGTATTTGGAACCCAAAACACTCATTAATTCCACATGCAAAATACATTCATTCCATTACAACATCCCCAAAACCTCAAGTCATTTCAGTAACAATGCTAAGTACAAAATCTCATCATAATTGGTTATGAGTGTGTTCTGCTCTGGGACACAGTTCTGCTCTTTATGTAAACCTGGAAAATCTAGAAAACAAGTTATCTGCTTCCAATATACAATGGAAGGAGAGACATAATATAAACATTCACATCCCAGAAGGGAGAAATTGGAAGGAGTCATGGGTCCCAAACAATTCTGAATCCAGCAGAGCAAACTCCATTAGATTTCAAGGTCTAACAATCTCCTAAGGATTGTTGTAAATTCTCGGTGCCTGATGGAGAGGCATACGCACACCTTGCAAGTGCTTGTACGGTGGCCAATTTCTCCCCAAAAAATAGGTTGAAGTCTCCATTCTTTACAAGCACTGGGATGGCAGCAGGTCTCTCCACAGGCCCCATCTGAGCACTGAGGTGAAAATATAGGGGACAGGGCCCACTCACTCCGAAATACCAATGAAGATGGCCTGTTCCTCCAGAGGGGTGAACCTACTCTTTCCACACACACAGGTTGGCCCACTCTCTTGACATGAGGAGACATCTTTTGTTCAGACTTCAGCTTCAATGGTTTTGCCCTTGAAATCATTCTTTCTACAATTTATTCCTTTTCTGTCCCTTTCAGGCTAGTGTGGCAATGGTTCTGCTCATACAGATTTTGCATAAAAAATGTTGGCTTTGCGTGCAGTTCACAGAGGTCCAACCATCAGATAATGAACCTTCCACAGCTCTTTCCTGCAAAACTGCATTTTCATTCTTGACTTCCACTGAAATGGCTGACTTAATCTATGTTCAGGTAAACCCTCATAACTGCTTATGCATACAATATTTTTGAGATCTAATCTACCATTTCTAGGCTTTGGGTTTATCATACTGTTACTTTGGAGATCTGGTGTAAAGCACATTCAGGGTATAGACAATGTCATTTGAAATGCAAAAACTGCATTCATGCCAAAGTAATCTGTATACTTAACTGACAGACACACAAACACACATACTCATGCATGCACACTGCATATTTACTTAACAAACATTTTTTTGGATCGTTGATTCAATATTACCTTCTAACCCCCTTGATTTTGCTCATGACATTATCATCTAATAAAACTCCTTCCTCAATGAAATGTGTCTCATAAAATTTTGCCCTTTCTCCAAGGCCAAGCGCAAATAATACTAATCTTATGAAGACATAATTCTAATGTCCCCAAATGGATTTGAACTTCTCCTTTTCCAAAATTCTCTCATGATACATATTATTTCTACCTTATACAATAACCACTTTCTATGATGACCTACAATTACCACTGGATTTTGTGTTCTTTGAAGGCAAAGACAATGTCTTATTTTAACTACAATTTGTGCTTTTTTAGAGAAATTAATGTGTTTGAGAACCTACCATGTTAAAAGTGCGTTATAAGAAGCAGGAAGAAATTATTATCTGTTTAGATGATACAAAGTACTCAACATGCTATTTATATTCCTTTTAATCTTCACAATCAGATTATTTACAAGATCATGCTATTGCAATTTTGTAGATGAAAAATTATAAGATGAGAGAAATTAAGCTAATTGATCTTCTCCAGTAAGTAAGAGATATAGCCAAATTTAGTCCCTTTAAAACAAAATTTAAAAATACAAACAAACAAAAAATTAAAACAAAATTAATGGCCTTCTCATTGTAAAATATAAACTGTTCATTGAAATTTAAAGATATTTTTAAAAGCAATCTTTCAGGAAATAATTTATTTACAATCAGTAACAAACTTCCCTCTAATAATATACTTACAGATAAAATAATTTAGTGCCCATTATCTCAATGACAGCTTCCTTGACATCCTTATTCCTGAAACTGTAGATCACATGAGGATCACCACTGTGTAAAACACAGAGGCCACTTTGATTATGTGCCTGGAGTTTCTGGAGTTGGGTACACAGTAGAGGAAGAGGATGGTGCCATGAAATACGGTGATGACAGTCAGGTGTGAGTCACAGGTAGAGAAGGCTTTGTGGTACCCACTGGCTGAACACATCTTCAGTATGGTGACAGCAATGAATACATAGAGGTGAGAATGATGAGTAGTGTGCTTACCTCATTGAAGGTGTCAAAGATGAAAAGCAGAAACTGGTTGAGGTAAGCATCAGAACAGGAGAGAGAAAGCAGTGAAGGTAGCTTACAGAAGAAGTGATTGATTATGTTCAAACCATGAAAACATAATTTGAAAGCAGATCATGTGAGTATCAAGAAACAGGTGACTCCCCATGCATATGATCCACCAACCAAAATAGCACATTTTCTTGGACATGACAACTGTGTAAAGCAGAGGGTTGTAAATAGCCACAAAGTGGTCATTGGCCATCACAGCTAATACAAAGGATTCAGTGACCACAAAGGTACAAAAGAAAAAGAATTGAAGTACACATCCTAAAAATGAAATGGACTGTCTTTTACAACTAGGTTCACCAACATCTTGGGAGCAGTGACAGAGGAATAACAGAAATCCACAAATCAGACATGGCTAAGGAAAAAGTACATGGGCGTGTGCAGTTTGGGGTTAATTTGGATCATCACAATCGTTCCGAGATTCTCAACAAGAGTAACACTGTAGATAGCCAGAAATACTATGGAGATAGGGACCTGCAGTTCTGGGTAATCTGAGAAGCCCAGGAGGGTGAATGTGGCCTCGCTTTTATTTCTCTCAGACAATAGCATGTTTTCTGTTTGTTGAAATCTGAAAATCAGTCCTGAAAACAAAAAAATATTTAGGTGAGTGAGCATAGTGTAAGCTTGATTAAAACAGTAACTATTTCCTGAAAATTGTTTTCTGGTATGGAAAACAGAGAAAAGAGGTTGAGTACATAATGAGGTTACACAAGTATTCATTTATTAATTAATTCATTCAATATCTAAATAATAATAATCATAGATGTAACATGAGACAGGCACTATCTTAGGTTTTGGGGGAAAAGAGAAATAAATTTCCTTCCTTCTTCAAATTTATATTTAATAGGAAAAGAAAAAAAATAAACAAAACAAATATATAATTATTTTCCAGTAATGAGGAGTGCTAAAGAAGTTAACTAGAGTTGTCATTTTAAGTAGGGAGGTCCGGCAAGAACACAGTGAGGGAGCAATTTCTGCAAATACATTGAGTTCCATTGACCTCTAGCTTCTTGCTTCTCCTGTGGCTTCTCTCTCTTTGGACTCCTTTGTAAGGCCTCCAGCAATAGGATTAAGACTCATTCTGATTCAGTTAAACCACATGCTTTTACTAAAGTAACCCTATCCAAAGATCCTATTTGGATTGGGTTCATACCCTCAGGAATTCATTAAGATTGAGAATATGTTTTTCTGGGGTACATAACTTCAAGTAACCACAATTACCTTCCCTGATATTACAGCTGTAACTCATCTTTTAGGCTGACAATTTTGGTGTCAATATCATTTATATATTATTTACTTTTTAATAAAATAATCATTATGTAAGAGTGACATACCAGCATAATACTGTAAAGTCCATTAAAGAAAATATTTTATACTACATGGGCATGTTTACAGCATTATAGAGAAGTTAATTTATTTTAATTTGTTTTCAAGTGGTAGAGATTGTTTTCATTTACTTTAAATACAAAACTATTTTTTAAACTATTTGAAATATTACCTTTTTCTAAAAGCAAAACTATATTATATGGTATTTCCCAGAAATTTTCTTTCTTAATTTCCCATTTTATTTAGGTATTGATTTACATTTTCCTCTTTTTTCATACAATTTGATATACTACAAACTCTTTGCTGCATCTCTTCTGTTTTCAGTTAATACATTGTGGAGATCACTCAACTGCAATATTTAGAAATCATCCTCTTTCTTTTATTACAGTTTTATGGTACTTTATTGTAACAGATAGATTATTCAACAATTTTCATATGAATTTTATCTCTTCTGCTGTTAT